>JAJOZX010001932.1:382500-385000 GCA_023014485.1 Bathynomus jamesi
GTCACAGCCTAAATAATCATAAAGAAATAAACAGGCAAATAAAAAAAAAACCCATAAATATACATACATACATATATATATATATATATATATATATACATATATATACATATATAATATATATATATAAAGACACTTTTAGCACTTTGGCCGACCTTCAATATAAATTCAAATGGCTTTTTTATGGAACAGGTCACAAAAAGAATAAAGAAATAAAAATAAAAATATAAATATTGTAAGTGGAGTCTACCAATTCAAGCTCAAGAGGGAAGTTTTACAATCGATTTAATAGATGCTGCAAATTGATATATATGTCACAAAAAAATAAAGAAATAAACCAAAATAAAAAAAAAAAATTATTAAAAAAAAAAAAATAATAAATTGAAAGATAAATTTTAAGAGAGGCACACCAATTTATACGGGAAAAATTACCACATATGCATATTATAGTCACAAACGAATAAAAAGTACAAGTAAATATAAATTGGAAAACAAAATGATGCCTAGATGATATAAAAGAACAATAAATAAAAATATATACAACATATATACGGTATATATACGAAATAAAACGCAATATATACAGAATATATATATATATATATATATGCATAAGGGAAAAAAAAAATTACCAAATTTGTTTTTATAATTATTGGTTTCTGCGAGTATGTAGAGGAATTACGGCATTTGGAAGAGTGAAGACCATGTGTAGTGGTATCGCGTCTGACCGGCAATCGGAAGATCCCGGGTTCGATTCCCAGGTGGTACTTCATTTTTTCATTTGGTTTTCTCTTTCTCGTCTTGCGCGGAATATCTCCTATACAAGCGTCGTTCTTTACGATATATATATATATACAAGCTTGACCTTCACGAAATGAGAAATCATCCCGCAGAACCTTTGTGAGGTTGTAAGGTAAGGTACATACATATATATATATAATATATATATATATATATATATATATATATATATATATATATTTTTAACTGCATACATACATACATACATACATATACACACATACATACATACATATACACACATATACATACAAACACATTTAACTGCAATGACCACACACATACTCACATACACATACATACATACACATACACGATACAGCAAAAAATTGAAAAATAAAATTGTAAGGGAAACAACAGACAAAAACAAATTTTTTACCAAAGATTTAACAACCTGCCCTTTTTGTTTAAATCCATTCTGAAGGAATTCAGAGCAACAGGATCAAGTTGAAACAGACCTTTACTCATGTTAAGGTTATTTGTAAGTTGAATTATAGCCGACTCAAGAATATTTCTATTAACAATGTTGCTAGAGTGAAACAAAACTGAAACATTATTCCAATCAATACAATGGGATAACTCTGACAAATGGACAAAAAGGGCACTGGACAACTGTCCCGTTCTAACGGAATATTGATGCTGTTTTACACGCGTTTGCAAATCCTTTCCCGTCTGACCTATGTAAAAGGAATCACATTGCTTACACCCAATTTTATAGATAATGCCTAAATTATTGGTAGGGCTATTTTTTACTATGATGTTTTCACAATATTGTTATATGAAAAAACTACACTGATATCCAAAAGTTTAAGTACATTAGCAATGCCTAAGAAGCCCGGGAAAAATGGAAGTACTAAAATATTCTTTGACAAGGTGCGAGTGTTATTATTCACACGATAGAAGGTTCGTTTAGCCTTATTAAGACAAGATTCCATGAACGCAGATGGGTAACACAACTCACTTCCAATAACGTTGATATTTTCCAATTCGGCATCGATGTATTCCGGACTGGCGATCCTAAGAGCGCGGAGAAACATTGAGGAAAATATGGCCTTTTTAATAGGGGTGTCATGTCCAGAGTAAAAGTGTACGTAGGACAAATTGTTTGTTTTTTTCCGATAGATACTAAACTTAAAACCCGGGCTATCCCTATGAACACGCACATCCAAAAAGCGGGATTGAGTTGTCTTGTTCCACTTCTAAAGTAAATTTAATGGAGGGGACTTGGTCATTTAACTGAAGGAGGAAGTCATCCAGGTCACGATTCATGGGCCAGATACACAAAATATCGTCGACGTACCGCAACCAAGGGATGCCAACCCCCAGGATTCTCGGAATGTAAGTAATTTCAAAAAACTCCATATAAATATTGGAGAGAAGGGGCGACAAAGGGTTGCCCATGGCCATCCCAAAAACTTGTTGATAATGCTCGCCATTGAAAGTGAATTTACAATCCTTGATACAAAGCTTAATAAGTTCCAAAACAGTGTGTGCAGGTAATGGTAAATCATAATTATGTAATTCTCTGGCGAGAAAGTCAAGCATATCATCAATCGGCACTTTTGTGAACAATGAACAAACGTCGAAACTGATCAATCTATCGTTGGTATTAATGCGAACATTATTCAATTTTTCAGTGAGATCCATGGAATTTTTTACGTGTGAATCAGAGACAGTTCCAAGAATGGGGGACAAAACA
>JAJOZX010001932.1:390000-690000 GCA_023014485.1 Bathynomus jamesi
TTAAACATTCGATATGTGCACCATTAGTGATTCGCAAAACATCCAATCAATACTTCAAATGTTGCCATGTACGCTGCAGCATATCCACATCAATTCGCTCAATAGCAGCTGTGATTCTTGCTTTTAAATCATCAATGTCGGTCACCCGCATACATTTCTAAAAAACTTGTCAAAACGTGGTATCAGAAAAAACTTAAGAGATTCTCTGTAAAATGGAACAACACTGGAATTTCTACACTTCATGGTTGACTTTTAATAACATCCAAAAATTGTACAGATAATTCTCGGACACCCTGTATATATATATATATACAGGGTGGGCCGTAAGTTTCCATACATAGGAAAAATAAACATTTTTTTATGGACAACCATTTTTATTTATATAATATGCTCTACATGGTTGCCATTGTTTTGAAAACACATTTCAATAGGTGTTCCCCACTGTTGATGAACACGCATTAGCACAGTTGACGTTATGCTTGTAATGGCGTTGGTGATACGTTCCTTTAGATGATTTATGTCTCGTATCTTTTCATGATACACCATGGCCTTCAAGTGCCCCCAAAGATAGAAATCAAGGGGGGTGAGATCTGGGAGGCCACTCCACAGGACCACGCCGACCAATCCAAGCATCCGGAAACTGCTGATCCAAATACCGACGCACGTGAAGCCCATAATGAGGTGGAGCTCCATCTTGCTGGAAGTACGTAAACTGGGAAGTTACCTTCCTCGTTTAGCAGGGATGGGAAAATCTCTTCTTGCAACATGTTAAGATACCTTTTGGCATTAAGATTTCCACTGACAAAAATTGGTCCAATAATTCTGTCACCCCATATCCCGGCCCACACCATTACTTTACCGGCACCTTGCATCTTCGTCGGACTCAGCCAGTTAGGGTTAGCATTACTCCAGTAACGTATGTTTTGCCGATTAACCTCTCCATTGACATAAAAATTTGCTTCATCAGTAAACAAGATCTTAGTTGAAAAGTTTGCATCCTCGTTCACTTTGGTTAATGCCCATTCACAGAATTCCATCCGTCTATCCGGGTCGTCTTCACTCAAATGCTGTGCCATATGCAATTTGTATGGATGCCATTTGTTTGCTTTCAAAATGCGCCTGATACTCGATCTGCTGACACCACTTTCTGCAGACAACCGTCGTGTACTTTTTCTGGGACTCCGTGTAAGCGCTGTAAGTATCGTAGCTGTTGTGTCTTCATCAGTGGCTGTACGTCTTGGACCACTTCGTGGTTGATCTGCAACATTTCCAGTTTTCTGAAACTTGTTAATAAGTTTTGCCACAGTGTGTGTGTGATGTTCGTTCCATGTTGTCTGTTAAAGTTCATTGCAACCATGCGACTGCTTCCCGACCCAGCCATCAGTATGATTTCAATTCGTTGCTCTTTCGTCAAACGCATATTCTTAGGGTATCTGAAACATAAAAACAAACGTTTAATTTTTCCTATGTATGGAAACTTACGGCCCACCCTGTATATATATATATATATATATATACATATATATATACATATATACATACATATATACACACACACACATACAGAAAGAAAGAAGCAAATTCGAAATTTTTAATTTTAACTCCAAAGCTATAAACTGGGAAGATGTGACATCCAACATGGAAGTAATAGATTGGAAAACCATTTTCAAGGCCAAGACAATGGAAGAGATGCTAATGACGTTAGAAATTGTGGAAAAACATGTCCCAAAGATACAACAAAGAGGAAAGAGAAGCAGGTTCGAAAGACAAAAGAGGGCATTGTTCCGAAAGAGAAAAAGAGTGACTGCAAAATTAAGTAATTGTAAAGATAACAATATCAGAAAAATATTAAATGATAAACTACAAAGTATCGATGTCACCATACAGGAACTAATCGAGAAGCATACAGAAAAAGAAGATGACGACGCTATAGAAGCGATAAAGGCTAACTCAAAGTACTTCTATAATTTCGCAAAAAGAAAGTTGAAAAACCAAGCAACTATCAGACCTTTAAAAAATGAGAATAGAAATTTATCTGATGATCTAACAGAAGTATCTGAAATATTAAAAGCTCAGTATGAATCATCTTTCAGTATCCCAAAAACTGACAAATTGATATGCGATAGAAAACGCGTTTGAAGAAGAACCACAAGGGGAAAGTATAATCGATTTCAACTTCACGATGGATGATATTACACAAGCCATAGGGAAACTAAAAACACACTCAGCAGCAGGACTTGATAAATGGAATGCCACACTGATCAAAAACTGCAAGAATGCAATTGCTGAGCCCCTATACTGGATATGGAGACGATCATTAGACATGGGAGAAATACCAGGCATCCTGAAGAGCGCGAATATAGTCCCAAAATACAAAGGTGGAGATCGATCCGAGGCCAAAAACTATAGGCCAGTGTCGCTTACATCTCATCTCACTAAAATATTTGAAAGAATAGTTAGACAGAAAATCTATGACTTTTTGGAAACTCAGAAAAAATTCAATGATAACCAACACGGGTTTACATCAGGCAGATCATGCCTATCACAATTAATGGAACACTACAACAACATTATTGATTCACTTGAAAGTAATGAAAACTATGATGTACTATACACAGTGATGGGCATCGATACATGAAAATAGGTAAAGCGATACCATCTTAGGCAATACCGATACGCCGATACTTTCTAGACGTCTTAAGCGATACCGATACATGCATCGCTGGTACATTTTTATAATTATTCATTTAATATGTAGGTATTAGATATTATTGTTTATACTAGTAATTTGTACACACTAAGTAAAATCAATGACATTTTAATGGGTTTTATAGATGTAAATAAAAATCAATTGCTTTATTTAATGAAAGTATGTTTTAATTTTGTAGGATACATGAATGACTGAAAATATTACACTAACAATTAAAAGTAATTACTATTACCCTTCAAAAATACCAGCTGGCTAAACATCTGGTCAGACAGTCTATTCCTTTTTGGAGCGTGAATGTGACCAGCCAAACTAAACAACCGTTCTACAGGAGCAGAGGATGGTAGTGGTGTGTTATACTTCAGGAAGACCCGTAGAATTCCTGGGTACTGCCTCAGAGATTGGAGAGAATGACTTCTGTCACCCAGATACTGTAAAACTTCCATCTCAGTGGAATCTTGGGTTGCAGAGACATTAGTGGAAGCAGACTCATAACAGAAGAAATCATCTGCACTTCCATCAGATGCAGCATCACTTAGTTGTTGCTGGGGGGTCTGCTCGCTGAGGCTCTTAACAGCATTAACCAACATTTCTTGAACCCTCTTTTTGACAATGTTAGTATTAAATTTGCCTTTTATTGTCATCCACTTTAACTTGAACAGAGGATTTGAAGACGATGCCAGTATTGCTGCTTTACACTCATGCGACACATCAAGGCCCAGAAACTTTTCAAACCGCTTAGTGAACCCTACTGTGACTGCATTGAGAATGGCTGACAATGACGCAATGCCTCCAAATTCAAACGCTCTAGCTTCTTCTCTACAGCTAACAATGTCGGAAGCAGGCAACCGTAAAAACATTCTTTGTCGGACTGCAACCTATCAAGTGCTGTTGCAATGGGTTGTAGTGCGGTTAGGTATTCCTGGAGAAAATCAAGCTCATTTTCACGAAATGTTGGCAGTCCTAGTTGTTTCATTTAGGACACTTTTATGCTTCAATAGAACTGATAAACTGTCGAACAAGGAGTTCCATCTTGTGACGCATGGTAATGTCAACTGACATTTTAGAGTTTCCTGGATTATTTCAGCTGTTTTAGGCTTGCCACAGAAATTCCAAAGGGCTGAACACTTCCCCATGGCAGTATGGTGTATTTTTGCATAAGGTCCTTTCAGTGCAGATTTTGCATCGGTGGTGCACACTAGACTGTGTGTGTGTGAGCAGCATCTCAAATGTGTTGAAAGAATGATTTCTTCAGAATCTGTATCGATGTCTACACAGGACTGTATTAATCCCTCTTCATTTGGATCCTGTTCTCCAATCAAGTTGTCTTCTCCATCTTCTTGAAGTTCATCCTTGAGATATTCTTTTGTCTCTGGAACAGTAATGCCATATTCTTTGAATGCTTTCACGAAGTTCGACCCGTTATCAGTAACGGTGGCAACAATCTTGCTCTCACACAATGAAAAGTCTCTCCAAATATCATCCAACTTTTCTGCAATCTTGTCGAATGTGTGACTTCCAGCAAATCGTACGCATCCCAAAGTTGCACCTCGTCTCAAATGTGGCATTTATCTGGGGGGAAAAAAAATGAAAAAATATCTATACCCAAAATGGTGTTCGTGAAATGGTTAAATTTAACAATACGTATCATGATTCATAAATATTATGCAGAAATGAAAGTATACTAGTATACGCTTATCTGTAGGGTCATTCCATGTCAAGTCAGCCACCTAAAACACTCACCCCTTTCAATTTTGCTCATACTTGGCACAATAGCAGATATACATGCCAAACTTAAATTCCCAAATTATTAGAGCTGACTGACCTTTGGTTACTGAGATACAAGGTCACAAAGTTGTGACATTTTGACCTTTTTTGCATTAAATGACTATTTTCAAAACGGTGTAACTAAAAAACTATTAAAGCTAGAGCATTGATTTTGGTCTCATTTTAAAGCTCTTTAGTAGCCCCTTGTTTATTGTCTCTTGTTATATATCTCTACTGTGAAAAATAAAAAAATCCCTTCAAAAGTTGACCTTTGACCTTGAATAAAAAAAAAATACCTTCTCCTAAAAAATTCAATTTTTTTACATTAATACCTTGAGTCATGTACAACAAAATCCCAAGAAGCTGTAAGTGGCTGATAACTAGTTCAATGTATAAAAAATAATGAATTCAAGCAACATTTTGAAAAAAGTCATTTTATACAAAAATTGTCAAAAAGTCATGACTTTGTGACCTTGTATGTCAGTAACCATTTTTGTCTAAGGTCAGCTCAATCTCTTACAAATACAACCCATATCTACATACTATCTGCAGCCTTCTACAAACAAGCAAATGCTTATTTTTAAATATTTGTTCTTTACCCACCTCACCTGTATGTTGTGCATGTATGTGATGGTTTTCAGTAGTTGACAAGATTCTTGTGGGCCACCCAATTTATTGTGATTTCTAGAAGAGAAAACAATTTTTAATGTATACCTAGATAGCTACCTAATTAACAAATACAAGTAACATATTAAAATGTACATACAATATGTATAGGTATAGTGCTCATTGATTTCCATTTATCACAACTTAAAATGTATGCAGTGTATATATAGTTACATGACCATTTTAATTTTGAATTCTTACCTTTCTGTGCTGTAGATCTGCCAAAGCTTTGGATGCCTTCAAAGTAACTTCTTTGCAAATCCTGTATGTTCGTCCATTAGTAGTAGATGCCTCAACTTGTGTTAGAATATCTGAATATGGTAAGATTAATTCATCTGGTCGACCAGGATACACAAATGATGGGTTTGGGCCATGAGGATGAAGGAATGTGACTTTTACTTCTCTATTCTCTGGTATCTTTTCCAGCACATATGCCACCCACCAATGGCCATCATATGCAGCAGTAACAAAACCATGTATTTTCTCCTCAGTCACAACTTCTTCCTTTTCAGTAACTTTCTCAATATTTGAATAATCTGATAATGAATAATGTTTAACCTTAAGAGAAGTCAATGAAACTGGCTGTAAATGGTGTAATTTCTGTGTACCAGCAATAGTCCTTGCAGTTGAGTGTCTTTCTTGGAGAAGTTGGCTTTCCTCTTCATGCTCTTTATTGGTTGAAAAATGACATTTTATATTTACAATATTTTCACTTGCAAATGTATATAACTGTTCTGCAGTAAGGATCTGTTCATCATAAGGTCGTTGTAGACTAGCTTTTGCAGCTAATCTCTTAACTGTGCCTCCAACACCATCACAGGGTCCCTTTCCATGACTTGTTGCAAAAAAATTCCATTCTGCCTCAATTCCAAAATCATCTCTGTGATGGCAAAGATTCAAAAAGTTTTTGCAGTTCTTATACTGTCCTGCACACCCATCTGAAAAGTAAATTATTTTGTGGATGGAACCGATGGATGAGATATTATCTTTTAGGAATTTTATCAGATGCTTTTGAAACAAATGTACAGCAACTGTGTTATGGATGTTACACTCTGAAATAATAACAAAGCTAAGGTGAGCAATCTCATCTTCCTTTTTATAGTAAATAACAAATGGATGTAGAGTAGCCATCTCATTGTTCCAGTGAAAGCTCTGAACCTCATCTTGAAGAATAAAGGAATAATTTTCAGCAAAATCACACACAGCAAGGACCTCACCATCTTTCAAAGACATTTTTGTTTCACGGTAATAAGTTGCTTGCATCTTTGTCTTGAAGTCATGTATCTGGTATTCTTTCAGTTGGTTACAGAATTGGTCAATATATTCATCTGTATTCAGTTCTACTGATTCAAGATTTGACCGATCTGTATTGGTCCACTTTTTAAAATTTATGATATCAATGAAGTTGTTTGTAAATATGTCCAGTAGTCTGTTTTTTAAATCTGATGGATCTCCACATTGTTCACATTGTCTGAGGCAGCATTTCTGTGAGGCAGGATTGCATTCCATAAAGGCAACACAATGACGTACATTCTTAATAGGTGTGTCATCATTTGCAGTTAGTTTTTCTAATTCAGCTCCTACAAACATAAGTTTGGCATTCTGATGAATTGTACAGACACATACTGAGTGAGTTCCTGTTGCTCCAGCAATAACACACTGCTTTGGACGCAATTCTGCAAATTTACTGAATCCCACCTTAACCAAAGGATTTCTTTCTTTGAAAATATGATAGGCTTCTTTTAAATTGCAAAGTAAAAGATGCTTTTGCAAATGTATCCTTCCTCTTTCATTGTCAATGATACTACAATAGTCTTTCTTTCCTGGCATTGTTCTACTGATGTCTTCTGAAAGATAAAATGCTTTAATAGCGTCAACAGTATCCTGTTTAATTCTTTTCCCACCCTTTGGATTTGGGTCTGAAAGGACACCTTTTTCTTCAACTATTTTTTTAGCAATAGATGCTGTATGCCTTGTTGTGTTAAATTCTGAAGCAATTTTCCTAATGCTCCAACTTTTGGGCAATACAGTGAGGATTTTTATTTTATCACTTCTTTTAGTATTTTCATTTTTGAATTTTTCCTTGAGTTGATTTATTATTTCTAAACAGTCTACATCTCCAGATGGCTCCTTAAATTGTGAGTCAGAAATCTCTTTTCCTGCAACTGTTTCCATTCTCTTCTTAACTGTCTCTGTCACCTTGCTTAGTTTTTTAGCTCCATATGACTTTTGCTCTACAAGCTTTCTCTTTTTTATGGGTGATTCACCAATTGAAACAAAAGAAGCATTCAAAGTACACATCTCATGGTTTTGCTCTGAAGTTGATGCATCACTATTGTCAACATTTTCAATTTTCTCAAGATCTTCAGGTGGTTCACTACTACAAGAAGAATCATCATTTATGTCTGAATTCAAAGTGCCTATTCCTTTCTCAGGCAAGGACTCAAGATGTTCTCTACACTGCTTACAAAGTCTGTGATGTAGTGTTAAGTGCAGATCGGGAAACTTATTTACAAGTTCCTGTGGTACAATTCTCAAACTCTTCTTTCGACACTGACCTTTGTGACGCAGCAAAGGATCAGCACACTTCTGTTTCAGTTTTAAATGTTCCATGTTTGTACTCTGAAATCACAAAAGCACAAAGAAAATCCTGAAAAGAAAACAATGAACAATTAATGAATTATTAAATAAATTTTTATACATGTATTTAGTAAAAATAAATTAACTTTAACTTGAAGTCAGGAGTCAACTCTGTAAAGTTGACAGTACTTATATACTAGTTGGGCCTTTGGATCAGCGCTACTCCAGTAGATTTGGGGCTGTCGAGGGGTTTAACCCTGGTTGTCTTTTAAAAGACTTCTTTTGGCACAGGTCACAAAAAGGTTTTTGAACTAAGTCTTCACTGACACTATATCAGAACAGAACTTTTAAATAAATGAACTGACAAAAAAAATCTAAAATTGAAGAATGATGCCAACTTCATTTATTTTTTATACATTGAACTAGTTATCAGCCACTTACAGCTTCTTGGGATTTTGTTGTACATGACTCAAGGTATTAATGTAAAAAAATTGAATTTTTTAGAAGGTATTTTTTTTTTATTCAAGGTCAAAGGTCAACTTTTGAAGGGATTTTTTTATTTTTCACAGTAGAGATATTTAACAAGAGACAATAAACAAGGGGCTACTAAAGAGCTTTAAAATGAGACCAAAATCAATGCTCTAGCTTTAATAGTTTTTTAGTTACACCGTTTTGAAAATAGTCATTTAACGCAAAAAAGGTCAAAATGTCACAACTTTGTGACCTTGTATCTCAGTAACCAAAGGTCAGTCAGCTCTAATAATTTGGGAATTTAAGTTTGGCATGTATATCTGCTATTGTGCCAAGTATGAGCAAAATTGAAATGGGTGAGTGCAAAAAGTGCCATTTTGTGGCTGAGTTGACATGGAATGACCCTGTAGTTACAAGTTGTAACTACAGATAACTCTAGTCTTAGGATAAACTCACCCAGTGTACTGTAACTCCCAAAAAACTGCGGTGTTTCATTGACCAGATATCCGCAGTCATGCATATGTACGGTTGAGCAGAGTTCTTCCTTTATTTTTTTGCGCACGCACAAAGCTAGTGAAGACACTTGACGGCTCAATGAACGTCGTGAGGGAACTTGTAAAGATGGATAGACTCCTGTAAAAATAATTAAATTAGTGAAAAACCTGGTATGTATGTATTGTCTTATTCTTAATCATATAATTCATATTTTATGGTCTATATGAGCTAGCCAAACAATGTTTTTCGAATCACAGCTTTATGTTTCTTTAAATAATTATACGGTAATAACTAAAGGAATAAGTATTTACAAAAACATGTTCGCAGTTATTTTACCAATCAACTGCAAACTTTATAATTATATGACTCATATGAGAAACTCAAAAGTTTTTGCATCATAATATTTCGAACAATTGTTATAATGAATACATAAATACATTAATATTCAATGTTTCTATCTAATTTCTTAGCATCATCTCTTAAAACAAATCACATGTAAAATTTAGGCTCTACTTACCACAGAATAAATCTTTGCATTTTTCATTTTCTACGAGAGAGGGGCGGGTACATTCCATCCACTATGAAAGAGACTATCTTTTCATCAAATTGTTGCCGGTTAATTGTTGGTCCTGCTCCTGTTTTCTTGCCAAATGCTAGAGTCGTTTGTATGGAGTGCTTTGAACATTTGACTTCAGGCTGCTTAAGACTGCTTGTAACACTAGCAGCTCTCTTCCGTACGCGATTTTTGCAGTACTCTTCAAATTCCTCCAGCACCTCAGGATGACATCTCTGAAAGTATATAGCAAAGCAAACAGATTTTGCACATTTTCAAATTCACAAAATATATTCTGTATCAGAGATGGATGCTTTATACGTATGTATTTAAATACTTAATGCGCCACTAAAATATAAGAAATACTAAATACGCTTCTGAATTGTATTATTTGTATATAATACCAAATACATTTATCTAATTATCAAATACATTGCTATAAACTCAAAAATACATAACATTTGAATGCATTTAATATTTATTTAAACTACAGGGTGTCCCATAAGTCTGGCATCATAGGAAAAATAATAATAAAGGCAAAACAAAAGCTTTTATTTAGAGAACGTGCTCAATATGTATTGTTCCGTAGCCCATTCACAAAATTCCATCCACCGGTCGGGATCATCTTCGCTTAATTTCTGTAGGATCTGAAGTTTATATGGATGCCATTTGTGAGCCTGAAGAATGCGATGGATGCTACTTTTCGACAATCCTGTCTCAGTGAACAATTACCAGAGACACTTATTGGGACTTCTGTTAAAATGAGCCAGGATAGCAGTCGCTGTATCATCGTCAGTGGACCTCCTTGAAGGTCCACTGCATGGTTTATCTTCTGTGGATCTTGTTCCCTTAAACTTTGCAACAAGTCTGCTAACACAACTCTGTGTTATTGGCTCATGGTCTGGATGCAGTCTGTTAAATTCAGCAGCTACCTCTCTTTGACTCCGATTTCATGAGTAGAATTATCTGGATTCGTTCTTCCTTGCTCACAGACATTATGGCCTGTAGAAAGAGAAAAATATGAATTATGGTTTGTAGAAATAGAAAAATATGAATTTCTCCTATGATGCCAGACTTATGGGACACCCTGTACATTTATTTATATATATTTAAAGTTCTTGAAAGTTAACGCATTAAAAATACACTTTTAAATACGTAATTTTAATTAATTACAAATGTATTTCAATACTTTTACGTGCTGGCCACACAGCCCATTACTATTTAAAGACTTGTTTATATGCACTTACCGAAACATGAGAGTTCAAATTGCAACACAAAGATGGGTCAGCAGTCAGCACTAATGAATACACCAGGTTTTGAAGGGCACAAGAGAGACAAGCAAGATAATTTAAGTCGCTCATCACAATTCGCAATCTTAAAATATTTACCGCAAGTTATTAGGACTGATTTTGACCAGTTGGTATCTTTAATTTTATGGAAATGATTTTCTGTTGCGTCATTTTCACCAGGTTGTTCCTTTTGTGGCTCACTCCCTGACGCGTTATTATTATCATCATCATCTTCACTCATTATCGCACAATTACTCGGTGTGACATCTACTTAATGAGTGACTGATTAATAAGAAATGCCTCGGGGGACAAAGGAATCGCTGCATTACAAGTATGAACCTGTTTAAACTCAATACCGAGTGGGTGTGGCCAATAGTGTTGCAACACCAATGAGCATTTCTATATTATATGAGCGTTTCTATATTATTGTTAATTAATCTCAATAACACAAGTACAAATGTGTTTAAATGTTGCGCTGTACTGTGTGACATGACCAGTACAGTAGTACTGTCATTAAATAAATATTTAATATTATTATTATTTATGTATATTCATAAATATAACTCAGTAGTGTCATATTATAACAGCTATTTAAATATTTAAAAATTATTATTAATGTATCAATGTATCAATTTTTTTCGATACATAAGAAAATTGACCTTAGCGATACTGATAAATCGATACTTTTGTCAAGTAGCTAAAGCGATACCGATACATGTATCTAGATACTGCCCATCACTGACTATACACATACTTTGCTAAAGCATTTGACAAGTGTGACCACGAAATCATAATACATAAACTGAAATATATGGGAATAACAGGAAAAGTAGGGAAATGGATATATAATTTCCTCAGTGAGCAGAGGCAAGTCATTACAGTACAAGGAGTATCTTCATCAGAAGTCCTCAGCTCGGTACCACAGGGAACAGTATTAGCTCCACCACTATTCATAATCATGCTAACTGACATAGATGAGGACGTTACCAGAGACAGCACAGTAACATCCTTTGCGGATGACACAAAGATCAGTAGAAAAATAAGAAACCCAGAAGACATAGGATCTCTACAAACTGACAAACAAAATCTACAAGTGGACGTAAGACAACAATATGAAGTTAAACACCGAGAAATTTCAGCTATTATGGTACGGAAAAAGAGAAGGCCTAAAATCCATGGAATATTATACCCCAAATGGACAGGAAATTCAGAGAAATTCCAGAGCAAAAGGTTTAGGGGTTGTAATGACAGATGATGCAAAATTTGAAACACAAAATAAGATAGCAGTAAACAGAACAAAGAGAATAATGAGTCAGATATTGAGAACTTTTAAATGAAGGGATAGAAATGTAATGATCGCTCTACTGAAAACCCTAATAATACCCAAATTGGAATATTGCTCGGTCCTAACATCCCCATATAAAAAAGAAGACATTAGACTGCTGGAGGGGATCCAAAGAAGCTTCACAGCCAAGATCAATGGGTGCAAAGAACTAAATTACTGGGAAAGGTTACGAGAACTAGACCTATATTCACTGGAAAGGGGAGAGAGAGAGATAGATACAACATTATTTACACTTGGAAAATAATGGAGAAACTAGTCCCTAATCTTACTCAATCCCATAACTCCTCAAACAACGGTGGAAAGTAGAAGTGGTAGACTGTCATATATTCCCAAATTGAAGGAGAGACAGGGAAAATCCTTAACCCTGAAAGAAAATAGTTTTGTAGTGAGAGGACCAAAACTGTTTAATCAGTTGCCCAAAGACCTAAGGAACACGAAGGGAGTTGCAGTGGAAATCTTCAAAAGAAGACTAGATGCCTGGCTCAGAACAATCGCCGATGAGCCAGGCGTACCTGGCTATGTGAGGTGGAGAGCGCAGGAATCCAACTCACTACTTCACCAGGCCAACTCGAGAGGAGGGGCGACAAGCTTGACCTTCGCAAAGTGAGAAATCATCACACGGAACCTTTGTAAGGTTGTAAGGTAAGGTGTATATATATAATTATATATATATGTTCCTAATTAATCTTTCTAATTTCAAGATTAAAATTCTTTATTTTCAAGCATTTCATTTTATTTTTACAGATGGTATCCCAAGAAATATGAAAGCTAAAATAGTTCAAGATAAATTTGAGCGCGCCAAGATATCACTAAAAAGAAAACTAGAAGATGCCCTGCGAATAAATTTGAATGAAGACAAAGCTAGCTAGACTTGATGTAAAAAAGGCTGAAAGGTAAGTAAGCTACAGATTTTAAGTTAGTTTAGTTTTTAGTTACCCTTAAAATTTGCCTTAAAAGGTAATTAAAATTTATTTTAATTGTTAATTTTACTTTGATTTTATTAATTAATATAATTTAATAATAATTTTTTTATAATCAAATTTAATTTGCCTTAAAAGGCAAATTAAAATTTATTTTAATTGTTTGTGTCTGCAGATTTGACATCATGATATGGTTGAAGAAAGAATTCAACAAGACATCTTATGAGTGAAGAGTCCAGATATTAACCTTGAGCCCACTGGGAATTGATGAAAGCATGCAATTTTTTGGAGCTTCAAAATATTTGGTCAGCAAGTCACGAATGTGGAAAAAAAACCATGGTATTTTTCCTGAAATTCTAAGCAGTTCCAAGGGTAAATATCTAACAGCTACTGTCAGGGAAGAAGTTCAAAGCTTCTACTTGGATGATGATATATCAAGAATAATGCCAGGTAAGTCTCATTGTATTTCTGTCAGACAAGAAAATGGCAAGAAGCACCTTGAACACAAAAGAAGACTTCTTGGAAATCTAAAGGAGATTTATGCATTATATAAAGAAAGAAATCATTCAGAAATTGATTTTTCAACATTTGCTAAGCTAAGGCCAAAACAGTGCGTAACTGCTGGAATAAATGGGACACATTCTGTATGCATATGTACTAGGGTGGTCCAAAAGGTTAAAGCATCGACTAAGTTCTCTCCACAAGGTTGGTTTTATGCCTCTTGGTGTGGACAGTATTTGTGCAAAGTTTCACGTTATTCGGTTAATATTTAGGGGTCGCCCCACTTGCCCCCTTTTTGAAAATTTGGGAAAATATATAGACAACTGAATAACTAAATTTTTTTTTGGTTCTCAAAGAATATGAAAGAAAACAGTAAGACAATAGGACATGATAATGGGTGTATCTTCATTATTTCTTCTGCATCAGAGTCGCCTTGGATGGTATTGGTATCTGTTTTTGGTGGGCGGCTACGAGTTGTAGGAGGTACTGCTTCTGGTCCTCGTTTCGTGTCAAAGTGTCATTGTAGCGTTGTGCGAGAGCAATACCTCGCTCAGCAGCATCATTGACGACTTTCATCTTTAAGGCGCGATCTCTAAGTTCCCTGTAGTTCTTGTCATTTGGCCATTCCCGTGGATCTTTTTGAAGTAACTGGCGCGCTTCCTCCTTACCTCCAACTTTCAAGCATCAAAGAGGGTCAATGTCCTTTTCGTGATGAAGGATGCCACATCATTTTCAACACCAGCTTCCGCCATGTCAATTCATCGGGGGCAGCCATTCTTTTGGGATGTTGGAGGTGTTGAACCTTCTCCTTTTGGTATCAGGATCGATCCTATTATCGAAGAAGGCCAGTCCAATCAGATGCTCCGACAAGTACCACAGGTGGCGTCTTAGAGCTGTCTTCGCCGCTTGTGCAGCTCCTCCGTGTGGATATTTTTCCAGAAGATGCAGCATTTTGAGATCATTGAGAGGAGCTTGTGTCCCCATTGGCGCTTCATGCCAGTACTTGACGTAAATCAGACTGACAAATAAAGCCAGCTGAGTCACGTTTCGTTCTTCGCGTGCTGTGAGCTTGAATTGATAGTGAAAGAGGTAGATTTTGAGCGCATAAATCGCCTTCGCCATCCATCTCGCGGTGCATGGGACCCGGAGCTTGATAAAGAGTTGACCACCAGTCTTTCCCCCCAGGAAGAGCAAAGATAGTTCAAGGAACTCCTTGTAGTCGTCACGAGGTTGGCTTGCCTGAAGAGCATTAGGTAAGTAAGTGAGCATCTCTTTTCTCATCTCTTGGAGTTGAGGGTTCTCGAACAAGCTGTCCGATGCTGAGACAAATGCTTCGTGGGAGAGAGATGGCCATTCCTTTTGAAATCGCTTAAAAAGGCCTGTTTCAGGACTTCCTGTTGAGCCAAATATTGAGGCAAAGACATCAGCAAGTACGACTTCAAGTATATGATGTCGACAACCGATCCAAACTAGCTCGTGACCCAATGCTTCTTCAATCCTGACACAGCTCCGCGATGTAAACCCGTGTTTGACGCAGTGGTATCGAAGACGAGACCTCTCACATGCTGTTCCACGTTCCATAATTTCATAGTTTGAAGGCATGCCTGGGCCTGTGCTTCTCCAGTTCCTTGTTTCATCTTTGGGACACCAAGCAGCTTCTCCTGTCCATTGAATGTTATAAGGATTGCTATCCGATGCACATTCGTCTTCTTCCCTTCAATGCTGGGGAGAAGCTTTCCGTCCCAATGGAGAAGGACAGGGTCTTCTAGAGAGAATGATTTTAGGTCTTCTCGAGCTGCCTGTTCTCGCCCACTTTCTCTGTAGCAATGAATAGAGTTCCGAGAGCACGTCATCCCAGACAGATCATGCCCCGCGGCCTGTAATACAGCTCCAGTTACGAAAACAGCATTCCGGTCAGAAAGATTGGTGCGATCCATTGCTCCAATGACTTCTGGAGATTGGAAAATGTTCGTAACCTTGTTCTTGGGACGCTTTGGTGCCGGAGCTTCAGACGAAGAAGGAATCGGAACCGATGGTCTATAGTCGTCGTCTTGCGAAAAAAGGGAAGAAGAAGAGGAAGCTCAATTGATGACACTCCTGCTTCTTCCAAATCTTTCTGTGTTGCTTCATGCCTTGCCTTCCTCTTGGCTTCCTTCTCCATTCTGGATCGCTTTCTGTCCTCTTGTGTAGTCGTTTCCTTATCAATGCCAGCCATGCTGCAAGAATTGACGTCCTTGCGCTGCATGGACAGGAAATTTCGGTCCTCAACATTGACGATTGTGCTCATGGCATCACTGGTTGCGATGTCAAACAGTTCCTGGATGTCCGCTTTGAAGATGTCTTCATTCATTCTATCGCTGGCACGTTGCCTGGTCCTGTGCTTCTTGAGTGTTTTGTAGCGGTCTAAAAGCTTTGAAAGCTTACGGACACAGGAGTCGATCCATTGAGTTGGGATCCGCGCTCGGGTCTGGACTTCAGTCACCCTCTGGCATGCCTGGTTCAGACTGTCGGAGGTGGTTTGCTTTTGATTGATGTGGTGGTATTGCCCCAAGAGGAGGGTGTCAAGGCATGTAGGGAGCCTTGACGTGGATAAAGTTCCAGTTGCCATCCCTAGAAGCCAAACTTTTGGAATTGATCGAGTTTGAGCCATCGGACCTACGACAAAAGAAAAAGTACATTATAAATATATATATTCAGAGTGGGGCGACCTCTAAATATTCACCAATCAAGCTGCAATTTTGCACAGACCATGTGGACACTAAATGGACAAAAACCACACTTGTGGAGACTATCTAAGACAATTTTGAAATTTCCCCATGGATTTGGACCACCCTAATATGTACGCATCATTAGAATCCAATACTGATGATATCCTCAATTGGGAACAAAGACAGACACCAAGCTTCTCATGAGTAAAGCTGTATGTGACATGAATGAACCTAAATGTATGATGGATCAACGTCAAAACTGTCCTGGTACCACTGCAGTATCAACTACTACTATTCTCTGGATGAGCTACAAGATCGAGAATTGATTACCTATAGCCAATGGACTAGTACAGACCGATCTTTTTTTGGAATCTCTCAATGCCTCATTGGATGACTATGTTGAAAGGCTTTCATTAATGGTGAGGAAGTTAACAAGACATCATTATGTTTCGAACACACAAAGTGCCTATCTTTGAGAACTTGAAGAGAAACTTCCCTTAGATGAAGTCATTGTTGTAGGAGACTTCAGTGAAAATTACACCTTTGTAATCCAAGATACCACTCTGGGTTTCCATTGGGTAAATGAACAGGCTACACTCCATCCCTTTGTCTTGTATCATAAGGAATATGGAACTCTAAAACATATTAGTTATTGCTTTGTGAGTGACTATTTAGTTCATAATACAGCCACTGTGTACACTTTTCAGAAGGTTCTTACTGCAGATATAAAAATGACTACCTAACATCAAAAAAATCAATTATTTTTCAGATGGTTGTGCTGGTCAATATAAAAATAAGTACAACTTCTCTAATTTGACCTATCATGAAAAAGATTTTAGCCTTAAAGCAGAATGGAACTTTTTTGGAACAAGCCATGGAAAAAATGTGTGATGGCATTGGTGGAACTGTAAAAAGAGCTGCTTATAAAGCCAGTCTACAAAGATTAACATCAAATCACATTCTTACAGCTAGGTCTCTCTATGAATATGTTGTGGCAAACTTGACTGGGATAAAGTTTTTTTTTCACTACAGAACAGGAGATTTCAGAGATAGCTGATGAGTTAAGAGCAAGGTTCAACTCAGTTAAAACTCTGAAGGGGATACAAGGATTTCACAAAGTGGTTTCACTAGAACTTAACTATGTCAAGGCATATTTAACTTTAAAATCTAGCAATTTCATGACTTGCAAAATTGGAGAACAAACTGAATCTGAGGCAAAAATGCAGTATAATGTGGGCAGCTATGTAATCTGCAGGTATGACAACAAGCAGTGGACTGATCTTGTAACTGAGGTTTCTGAAGAAAACCATGACTATAAAATATCTTTTTTGCACAAGGAAAGAAGCTACCGTTACTTCTTCCCAGAAAAAGAAGATATTTGTTGGGTTCATCAAAAAAATGTTTTGAAAACATTGAGTCCCCCAAACATATTGCCAGGAGTAAAGATAATATATGGGTTTAATCCAAGAGAATTTGCTCTGGCTTCAAAGAAAATTTAAACATGGTATGGTGTTTAGTTGGATACAGTTGAATAGTTGAATTCAACTAGTAATTATAATTATCTGCTTTAAAACTGTTTCTAAACAGTTGTATTTACTTTATAAATTTATAATCCAAATTTAACTATCCAAGTTTGCCAAGTACTTGTATCACCTAATGACCTAATTTTCAGTGAAAAGGACCAAAAAATTGGTAGAGTTATTTTCTTTGATTTTGTATTTTCCATTGAAAGAATCAAATATACATATTGATCTGCATTATACATTGTAGATAAAGACGAAGTATTTTTGCAAAAAAAAATTTGTGGGGGGATTGACCAGGGGGGGTGGGGGGTGAGCTAGTCCCCCAAATTTTCAAAAGGCCATAACTTTTTCTATTTAATTTATGGTTCAAATACATAAAATGTGTCTGAAATATCTTTTATTTCCTTTCTAATGGTGTTTGTTTCATTTCTCTATCTCAATTAGGGACAAAGTTATGGGGATTAAAAAAATGGGTGCCATAAGTCTGCCCCAAACATGGTATCAAAAAAAATTTTTTCATACCATTATTTTTGGCCTCAAATCTCTCTCTATACCAAATTTTACTAAAATCTGAGATGGTGTGGTGACAACCCTTGCATGACTTCACATAGAACATGCCAGAGGTAACTAAAAAAAAACTTGGTCACTTTTTTTTTTTTTAAACAACTTGTCATCTGCAGAATCAAAGGTATTTTGAGATTTACTGCTTTATTTAGGCCCATATACTATAAAGAAATAGGGCAGTGATGCACAACCAGTAGTTTCTATCCAGCCCTTCATGAATCAAGCAAAAATTAAAATATGTAATGAAATAAATGATTCACACACAAGTGTTATTATTATGATCACAAAATATATACAGTAACTATATGTAGAGGCATATGGAAATTCCTTTTCCTCATGGCTTGAAGATGTAAACAAGGTAGTAAAACCCAAATTCATGGGCAGGAACAAGCTGAAAGAGAAATTCAGATATTACTTTGTCTCCCACCAAACAACCACACCACCCGAGCCTATAAAAGCGCAAGTCCACTTCAAGTCACCCCTATTGCTCACTCTCCACTTTTACATTCACATTTTCTGACTATCATGTAACTCCACTCACTCTTGGTTAGCCCAGCAACCACAAAACTCGGCTTGATCTGATACAAAGGCAGGGCCGGATTAAGACCTTTAGAGGCCCTAAGCACTTAAAAGATTTTGGTGCCCCATATATATGTAATTCAAAATATAAACAAAAATAAACCATAAAATAAAATTTTATTTTTTGAAATGAAACAAAACTTACAGTAAGATGGAAAATAATGTTTATTTTTGTATACTTCCACTTCATTTATATTTGAACAGTTTTCTCCTACTTTTTTTAATTGCAAAGTCTTTGATCAGATCCTCAAAACTAATCTTACGTAACACATCTGCTTCTATACTTAGTAGAGATAAGGCATCCAGCCTGCCTTGTTGCATAGTTGTTCTGTTGGTATTTTTAATATACTTCAACTGAGAAAATGAACGCTCAGCTGAGCAATTTGTGACCATTAATGTTAAAAATATACGAAAGGCAATTTCTACATTTGGGAAGGCACACTCAATATTGTCTTCTACAATTATTTTATAAAGTTCAGCATGACTGAATCTTGTTTTTACATTTTTTTTTGCACTGAACTTATGGCACACACATGAGTGAAACTGCTGAAGCTCAGCAGAGAAATTAGTGTTCAAGTCCTCTGGGTAAGCATCAATCATCTTTTTACAACCCTGAGAATACCTTTCAATTTCAGTAGATGATGAAGTGGTGACATTATGTGGCACATCACTTAGAAAAGAAAATCTCTCTGCTATTTCTTTGTATATCTCTCCTCTTCTTCTCATCTCAGTTTCAAGTTTGTCAACAATTGTGTAAAAGGTGGTGATAAGAAATTTATCTCTGGCATTCAGATATACTTCTGGTGCATCTCCGTCATTGGGTACCTTCTTTCTGATACGTTTGCGAGTTTGAGCTGCCTTGTAATCAACATCTGGTAGCATTTCCTTTGTAGCTGCTTCATATCTTTCAAATTCATCTCGTGAAGTGCACAGTTGGTCAGCTAATGATCCCAGTGGCGGTTCCTCATATGGGCAGCCGCACAGGGCGGCATTTGTGGAGGGGCGGCATGAGCACCTGCAAAAAAAATAAAAATAAAAATAAGAATAAATAAATAAAGAAATAAATAAAAATAAAAAATAAAAAAATAAATAATAAAAGATCAATGACTTTGCATCAAGGAAGGTAAGAAGAGTCAGGCTTTAGATGGCAGTTGTGCTGTGGTGCAATTTATTGTGTTTCTTGTTCAAAGTGTAGCATAATAATTACCCTCTCTTAAGTGTCTTATTCTATTTATGTGATAGAGCATTTGTACAATTTAGAAATTTGATTCTCTAGTTTATTTATGGCAGTTGTGCAATTTAATTTGTATTTTTCCTGTTCATAGTATCATAATTACATCTCTTAAGTGAGTTATTCTATTTACGTGATGAAGGATTTGTAAAATTCAGAAATTTGAGTCTTTGTTTTGGTTCTGAAATTCCAACAATTAGTCCAATAAAAAGTTATTTTGTGAAAGAGTTATGTCTGTCCTTTATTTTGGGGGGATTCGAATGTGTGTGTGTTGGCGAACGGGGGGGGGGGGGGGGGGGGGGGGGGGGGGCTGAAGGTGAGGTTCGCCCAGGGCGTCATGTAAGCTAGGACCGCCACTGAATGATCCATACAGATCTGCACATGTTTTTAAGTTCACATCCTTATTCTGTAGAACTTTGCTTACTCTATGAAAATTTTGCAAAATCTCATCCCAAAAATTCAACATAAAAACGAATTCTAGCTCTTGCATCTTATTTGCAATATTATTTGCTTCTCTTCTAGTGTCTCCCTTTTGTGACTGGTCTTCAGCTATACATTCTAACGCTTGTAAAATTTTAAGGAAAGATTTCAAAATTGCTGCTGTTGCCATAGCATGTGCCTCCCATCTGGTATCAGAGAGGGATTTTAAGACACTTTCATTTCCAATACAACCTTTAAGAATTTCCCACCTGCTGGTTGAGGCTAAAAAAAAGGTATAGAGCAACTGCACTGTAGAGAAGAAATTAACCGCCTCTTGACAGCAGTCAACAGCACTTCGGCCTACCAGATTTAGTGAATGGGCTGCACAGGGCACATATATAGCAAACTTGTTTGTTTCTAAAATTTTTTGCTGCATCCCCTTATAACGCCCAGACATGTTGGCAGCGTTGTCGTAAGATTGACCCCTACATTTTGAAAAGTTTAGCTTACAAACTTCACGTAAGTACTGCAACACCTGATTTGCCATTTCCTCACCAGTATGGCTTTTCATTTTCAGAAAGGTTAAAAAGCGTTCAATAGGCTGTCCATCTTTTAAGTACCTAAGTACAACACTTAACTGATCGATATGTGATAGATCTGGTGTTGAATCAACTGACAAACTAAAATAACCAGAAGATTTTACTTCGTCAACAATGAGTGCGTGGACCTTTTGAGCCATTAGTTGAATGAGTTCCTCACAGGTGGTTTTGGACAGGTAAGAAGGATTTCCTTTGCCAGAATTTCCATATTTCAAAATGTGACCTGCTAAAAATGGATCAAACGGCTTATGAGCTCAAGCAGCCCTAAAAAATTCCCATTCTGCAATGATCCAAATCTTTCTTCTGTTCCTCGAAAAGACAAGCCACGTTCAGCTAACGTACAAATAACAGCTATGACACGCCTCAAGACATGTCCCAGTAATCACACTTCCTGAATTTGTTTTTCCAACTGTTGTCCCAACCCCGCACCTTGTCTGCGAGTTAAGTATGTTAGCATAGAGTCTCGGTGAGTAGTGCTTTTTTCATGATGATCAATTACAATAGTAT
Organism: Bathynomus jamesi; assembly: GCA_023014485.1. Lineage (NCBI taxonomy): Eukaryota > Metazoa > Arthropoda > Malacostraca > Isopoda > Cirolanidae > Bathynomus > Bathynomus jamesi. The sequence continues at coordinate 411,426 of JAJOZX010001932.1, forward strand.
TTCGCCAGTCACTGAACCCTTCTTATAACAAAATGTGAGACATTTTTAGGAGCAAACAGTTTACAAACATAACAGTAAACTGATCCTGTTGATGGTGAATACAATAACCACTCTCTCTTGTATTTCTCACCATTGGCTTTTGTCCCAATGAAAAGTTTTTGTGAACAGTATCTTGCTGGTTTGCCACTACTGAAATGCCGGTAAGACTTGTCAAATGGCCCATTGTGTTGACAGTCACTGGGTCCACAAGCAATCCAATAAGCCACATCATCAGCAGAGAAATCAAGCCACAACCCTGGATCTTTTGCTATATTTACTTCATCTTCTGCAGACTGATTCATTTCACCACCATCACCATGGTCCACTAAACTTTCATTTTCAGCAATTATTTCAACCCCAGAATGTCTTGTAAAGCAACTTGAATCAACATTTGCAGTAGAGGTATCAAGAGAATTTACAGGCAAAGTGAGATCAGTAGTGAGACATGTGATAGATGAACCTGCTTGTGACACCTCAGTGATTCCAACATCATCATATTTTGATTTTGAAGTGATCAAAGTGGTATTTGTGTCCACTTCTGATGACGGAGATTGGTTTTGATTCAGAATCGGTATATCATGTTGACGTTGTGGTCGTGGAACTTGTGTGAAGAAATCAGTCAGCTTTGCAGTCTTGGACTCTAAATCCAGTCTTCTCTTGTTTCTCTTTTGATAGTTTTCGCTTTTGTGCACCACTTAACTGAACACGTTTCATCTTGGTTCTTGGGGTCTGTAAAATACAGAAATAAAAAGAATATTTTATTTGTATATTATGTGGCAATCAACACAGTTACACATATCACAATCTTGGCTTTGTTTTTATTCTCAGAAAGACAAAATGGGAACCGTACACAACCAAAGTGGCAATTTAAATATAAGTGGCAATTAAATATAACTCAACCGAAATATCAACTCGAAATGTTGAATACAAATCAAATCGAAAGAAGGAACCAAAGAAGGAACCAAAAGAAGGAACCGAAAGAAGGAACCGAAACCTATAAAATAAAAATACTTAACATTAGAATTAATAATACGCAATCTATAAAAATATCAATATTAACATTTCACTATTAACGAGCCACATTTTATATTTACATTATTTATTTATTTAAAACACAATATTTAATTATAGGAAATATGAACATTTGCTTAGGGCCTAAATTGTCCTAACTACGTTTGATGTTATATATACATTACAAATTATTCACTCTGGTTATTACAATCTAAATTCTTTTATACTGTTATGACAATAGATAAATAAATTATAAAATAAAGATACGTGTATGATAAAATATTGTTTATATACAAATAAAGTACACTTCATAGACTTACCCTAGAGAAGAAGAGAGAGCAACAGATAAACTTCTTCAACGCTAATTAACTTAGGTCAGTATATCTTATTATTATAATGGCCGTGATAAACATCACTTGATACAACAGCAATATAGAGAGTTTATAGTTCTATTATTTTAATATTAATTTATATTACAATTCTATAAACCTAAATCTTTCTGTAAACAATACCAAATGATTATGTAAAATATATATTTAATATTATATGCACAAATCACACGTTCAGAATAACTTCCAATAGCACACGAAAATATTAATCTATATGTATTTTTAATATGGCGCTCAAAGATTTGATATAAACAAAATAATAACGCAAAGCGTAAAGTGTGTGATTACAACGAAATATATTTATTCTCTCAAAAGGGTTGTTGTTCACTACAAATTCAAACAATGAAAAAAAATAAATACTATATATGAATATATATAATTCAGTTTTCAACAGCTTATAGGCTATAAGCCGCGATTATAATAGTATAATAAATCCATGGTAAATCCGACAATGGAAAATTTCTGTGGTGCTCCCCCTTCCTTTGATGTCCTAAGCACGGGCTTATTTTGCTTAATGGTTAATCCGGCCCTGTACAAAGGACATCTCCATTGAGGCCTATGACTTTTCATCCTCCCTGGAAAACTCAACTGGCATCATTCATCCAGCCTTTGCTTCACTCGACATCCATCCACTTGATCTTTTAATCTCCACTTCCATTCAACAAGAATTTCATCATTCAATCTGGCTCATAGGCTCTCTCATTTTTATAGCCTATCTTCATTAAAATCTAGGTCTGTAAACCTCACACAGACCACCAGCTCACTTGGCCTACAGTGTTTTACTACATTATGATAGGCCATTCACATTCCAACACCTATAACTCCAACAAATTCTGCCTAACCAAATTAGGCTTCAAAAAGTGTTCAATATTATTCAATCTAACTCATGCATTTACAACCACAATTAGGGCTATTTTATCATTGTGTATCAATACCATACTTTCATTAACTCAGTTATTGCCTTTAACACCACTGTATCATTAACTCTTATCCTGTATAAAAATCATTCCTTATTGTCAATAATCACTCATTGTAATACAGAAATCCCCCATGTTAATGACCTTCACATTAGCAAAAACTTCACTTGGATTGACTAAATCGCTGTCTGGTCATTAACATTCAGTTTAACATAATACAGATTGTTAAAGTGAAGATTTCTGCTAAAAAAGTCTATTAGCATCACCAAACTTCACTTTAGCAGACTGCCGAGTCATTATTTTGGAGGATTGACTATATACAGGTGTGCCTCGATTTACGCCGGGTTAGGTTCCAGCAGATTGCCATCAAAAAGTGAAGTGGAGTAAATTGAAGCTAAAAAATAATGGGCTTCTACCCAAATAAATAGGATAGGTTCCAGGATTCTCCAAAAGTAACCCTATATTTTCCATAAAATTAAAATTATTAATTGGTTATATGCTTAAAACTAGTAAAAGAATGCTTAATATTAATAAAATAATTGAATTAAAGGTAAATTACTACTTAATTTTGTAATTAAAAACAAAAATTATTGGATCTTGTTTGACAGTGGTGAGATGGAGATGATTTATTGAGGAAGAAGATCCTGGAGGGAGATCCTCTTTTTTTTTGCTGAGGAACTGCAGAATTGAACAGTTCATCATCATCATCATCTTCCACATCATCTAGACCTACTTCATTCGCTATCTTAATGACATCTTTTGTCACAGTTTCAACACTGTCAAATCCACCAAAATCAGCAATGCAATCAGGCCACAGCTTACACCAGACACCATTTAGACATGATTTCGAAACTTCATTCCAAGCTGCAGCTATGTTGGAAATGCCTTTTAAAATGTCATATGACTTCCAGTAGTCCCGCACAGTTACATCATCATATTTTGCGTAGTTTATGGCTTTTTACCATTTTTAATTTTACATTTAAGCTTTTACTTTAAGCGGTGTAAAAGTGAAGCGACATAATTTAAAGCGGCGTAAAATGAGGTTTACCTGTATGGTGAGTACATAAAAATAAATATTTACATGTGCATGTGTTCATAAGAGGTAAGTCTATGTATACATTTTCATGTTATGTGTTGAATGTGGAGATTTGGGGGCTATACACACACGTGTAACTGTACTGAAGTATTTTGGTTACGGAAAACCCCAATTTAATGTCCTGTAGTCCAGTAAAGTGGGGGTCATCCGTACTTCACTTTAGCAACCACACACTCCCCCTAAAGTGTACGTTAATGTGAGGGTCTACTGTATTGCACAACTTCTGTATAAAATAATTGTTAATCATTGTAAACAATAATTCATTTTTTCCAATTAGCCTAAATGAAAACTACAAAGTCATTTCTGTCCCCTTATTAAGTCTTGTTCATTTGGTCAAAATACCAAATTGGTGACCATTTAACATTTTATTTTTACTCAATTACTTTATAGTGAGCCTACCATCAACAGGCTACAAGAGTCTAGATCCTGTCCTAAAGCTGGATTCTATCTGCTTGAGAGATAGCTGGTGAAGGAAGCTATATTTTGGGGCCTCTTTGTGAGTGACCCATTGCCCACAATGGGTTAACATCAAAAAAGAAAAAGAAAAAACTATTGTATCATTTACCATTAGTTATTCAGACTACAGCAACCACAAAGTTTCCAATCATCTGATGATTTTTTGCAAATTTGTTTCTTACAAAATGCTTATGTGAGCAGGGCTGTGGAGTCGGCACATAAAAAACCGACTCCGACTCCTCAATTTTTTGTCTATCCGACTCCGAAGGTATATTAATTCTAAATCTGCTATGATGATAATTACACAAGAGGCATTTCATCACCACCACGTGAAGCATCATCATCTGTGGTCATTGTTACGGTAACTTTGTCTGTAGTAAAGAATCTTGTAAGTGGTGCTTGTCGTTCAGTAGATTTCTGATATTTTGTTAACTTTGAAGTAGTTGGAAGGTTTTTATTACTATCTTTCTCAATGACAACTTCTAAAATTTTGGGATGGAAACACTGCAAATGTCTTTTCAAATTTGATGCTCTGGTTGGTGCATTTTATCAGAGCCAGTAAAACCACTGATTTTTGCTTCACATAATTTTTCATCATCATCATCTTCTATCATACACTGACACACGAAATGTTTCCCATCTGTGGTTATTGTAAAATATTAAAAAACTGCAGACTTTGTTGGAAGTGTCTTTGCCATTGTGAAAGGTGTTTTAAACTTGAAAGTTAAAAACTTATGAAATTTAGAAAGAACTCTAAATTAAATAAGTATTAAAAATAAAAAATATTATCTGAAAAGAAAAAATGAATTAATGGCATTAGTGTCTGAAATGGAAAACATTGTGTTTATTATTTAAGTGGTTTAACCACCATAGCTGCCAGTGATATCACACACAAATACATATTTTATTAAAATTTATATTGAGGTCGGAGTCGGAGTCGGAGTCGGTACATTTTTACCAACTCCGACTCCGACTCCACAGCCCTGTATGTAAGTAAATTAATTATCTTCAATTGTGATTCCTAGCATCTTCATACTGAGAGAGATGTGTGTGTGATTATGTTAGACTATTACCAGTGCTTCAGAAGCTTTGGTAGTGTATAGGTTATCATTCAATGAAAGGTACTGTATCTCATATTTTTCAATTTTAATTAATTGTCCTCAGAGTGGAATAAATATTTTACTATCAGTATGTCAGCTAAAAAACAATCAAGTAGGTGCTATTGTTGCATTAAGTGACTCTGGAATGTCTCAGCGCAAAATAGCAAAGCAATTAAATATTGCTCAAAGTACTGTGAATGTGTAGGTTCAAAGGGCCCAATCTGAAGAGAGCACATCCACTCCTAGGCCTAAACCATGCTCAGGAAGACTGCTAAAAGGACTGATTGTCTCATAAAACATGAAGTAGAAGCTGAACCAACCATTTCAACCAAAGAAATTAAAATGAAACAGTGATTTACTTGAAAATGTGGCTGAAAGAACCATACAACATAGACTTCAAAAAGAGGTTGGTTTTCCATCTTATCAGTCTGCAAAGAAACCCCTGTTAACTCCCAAAATTAAGAGATCCAGGATTAACTTTTGCAAGGCATATAAAGTTTGGATTTGTAGAGGACTGGAAAAATGTACTTTCAGTGATGAATCGTCCTTTTTGGCCATCAGAAGCCATATTAAATGGGTGAGAAGACCCCTTGGATCTAACAGAATGAATCTAAAATACACTGTAAATACAGTTAAGCACCCTCCAAGTGTAATGATCGGGGGTTGTTTCAGCTACAAAGGGCGTGGGAACTTATACTTTCTCCCAAACAATACCACAATGAATCTCATTTAGTCAAAAGTACTTACAGCTTTTACAGGATATATTATCTTCTGCAATGGCCATTAATGAAACCAAAATTTTACATGGTGCCCCATGCCACAGATCCAAAAAAGTAACCCAATTGGTTGAAAACCATAATTACAGTTTTAGAATGGCCTGCAAACAGCCCAGATTTAAACCAGATAGAAAACCTTTGGATTATTATAAAAAACAAGGATGTCTGCCAAAACCTAATTAAATCTCAACAGAAACGCATCCAAATGGTCCGAGAGAAGGAAGGAGAGATGACTAAATATTAATAAGGTAAGACACTATTTCAATTTACCAATTTAATATTTGAACCTCATTAAACAGGTCTTAATAGAAAATTTTGGATAAATTTGGGGTGATCAGATACTTTTTGCAGTTGCTATATAGTGGATTTATAACAAAAGTTTCTTGGGGGCCATTCAGAGTTGTATCATATACAGGGTGTACATAAAGTCAGGATCTATTTTTGTGAAGCACTTGGAAATTATATGGAATTCAATCATAAAATGATAAAGTGGTAACATTTATTAAATAATTAAGAGTAGGATTCGACATGATGCCCATCAGTATCCCTGCACAGCTCAAATCGTTCTGCAGCATTTCTAAACACATTCTGGAGCATTTGCGGGGTTATGTTATCTGCAGCAGTTCCTATACGTAAGTTTTCAAGACTCGTAATCTTCGTCCGATAGACGTGCGATTTGATAAAGCCCCATGCAAAGAAATCTAAAGGGGTTAAATCTGGTGATCTCGCTGGCCAAGGTCTGTTGCTTCCACGTCCAATCCAGCAATTTGGAAAACGTCCATTTAGATAATCCTGAACAATTTTGGCATAGTGACAAGGAGCACCATCATGCTGATAGACGACAGGGATAGGATTGTTAGTACCGTCATCTATCAACATGATGGTACTCCTTGTCACTATGCCAAAATTGTTCAGGATTATCTAAATGGACATTTTCCAAATTGCTGGATCGGACGCGGAAGCAACAGACCTTGGCCAGCAAGATCACCAGATTTACCGTATATACTCGCATATCAGCCGATCTTGCGTATCGTGTGACCCTTCAAATTTTGTCTCCAATAGATGATTTCATCATATATCCCATGTATCAGGCGAGTTCCATTTTTGGTATAGATTAGACTAGGCTAGGCTTACCAAGCTTACAAAAAGTTTCTATTTAAAAATATTCACAGGCAGCGTACTATTTGTCTTAAAATTAACCACCACCTAGGCAGCGTACTATTTATCTTAAAAAATTAACAACCACCTAATAGATTTAATACTCCACAGTAACTTCCATTAGTAAAAGATAAGTTATTTTATTTTGGTATACCGGTTTTTAATTTACTGTATTTCTAAATAAATATAAACACGCAACACATTTGAAACAGCTGTTTGTTGTTTGTTATTACCTGTACGACAAAATATTCAAGGTCAGCTGATGTGCATTGCAGGCAACACCATCTATTGCCTAAATTCACAACTCCAACAAGATAAGTTAATAACCTCGCAAGAAATACGGTATATAGAAATTTAATCCAATACAAAATAAGGAATGTTTTTCAAAAAGAATAAAAATAGGAAAATAAATACAAATTCCTAAAATATATCATCCTAAAGATCAACTGTTATGCACTGTACACGAATGTATCTTCAATGGCCAACACAAATACATTAAGAAAAGTATAAAAAAGAATCCAATGCAGACTAACAACTTCATAACCACGAAAAATAGAAGAGTAAATCTAAGCAATTTTAATTATTGTATAACTAACTTATCTAATTCCTTTGACGATAATATGACAATCGTACATTAAGATCACACACACGACGATGACAAAACAGTGAAATGACACACATGTCCATGACTCCAGATTCCTGGGATCTTGGGAGCATTGCTCCAGTAAATTTGACCATGAGAAAAAGTAAATTTGGGTTTGGGTTTTGTTCATCCGCTAGACGTTATGCAATTTTTTTGCGTATACGTTCTTGTACAAACCAATTTTTTAAATTACAAATTTAGTTATTTTAAGTTTAGTTGGTAATTCCATATTTAACAATTATTTTTATTTTTTGTTAAGCTTCAATGTTTTGATAATTAAAATTTTATTAAAACGTATATTTTTTTAATATAAAATTATCAGGATTGGACTATGTTCCATTGATCTCGGCCAGGTTTGATAAATTGGCCAGATAATTACTTGTGCGGTTTTAAGTAATCCACCATGACTCTAGAATTGAAAAGTTTAGTTAAGTTTAAACTTACTTTTACTTACTTTAACTTACCTACTTTTACTTACTCTTCCTTACTTTTACTAAGTTTAAAGCACTTACTTTTACTTACTTTCATTGTACTATATTTACTTACTTTTACTCACTTTTACCATACTATATTTACTAACTTTTACTTATTTTGTATTTTTTCAGGTAGTCAATAATCAATAATGGATCCTAATATTGATGAAGTTGGAGAGAAAAGTAAGGGTGTTAAAAGGGGTTACTTTTGTGGTCAATGCAAGAACAAATATTCAAAGAAGCAAAACTGGGAGGAACATTTTAATTCCAAAAAAAAAATTTGTTACAATACAAGAGGTCCAGAGTTTGGGCCCACAGCTTAGATATTGCAGTAAAGAAATACCAGGATGAAGTGCAGCAAAGAGATACGGCAAAGCAGTCATTTAGTTTGTTCACAAAATGTGCTAGTGCTAGACCTCAGAAAAATGAACCAACTTCATCAACTGCTAATCTAGAAAATGAAACTTTTTCACTAGATGTTTCACAGACTGAAGAAAGTGCTTCTCCTCCACCTAAGAAACAAAAGGTAAGTGAGGAATCTGCGCATCAGACTAACAAAACTGCTTTAGAGGAATTTGAAAATTCCCAAATCCAGAAGACATTGAATGCAATTTTGTGCCTAACAAAAGAAACTCACCAAGCTGTTGTGGTTAATAAAGAGAAGTCAAAATATGCCTTCAAGTTCAAGTGTTGCATCCAAATCTAATAAAGCAAAAAGCAACAAATTTGACATTTCCATAGCCCATTTAAGCAAGTGTAAATCAATACAAGAAATCCTGAACAATGATTTGATCAAATCTACATTCAAATTGGTGGAAAAGAAGGATCTAGGGCATGCTGATGATTCATTTTCAGTACCAAGTGATATAATGGAAAACATTGCAAATAGTGACACTAATATGCCTGATGTAGATATAGCTGTTGAGGATGAAGATGATAATCAAGAAGATATTGATGATGCTTCTGATGATAAAATGTTTACATTATATTGCATAGCTTGCACAGACCCCAAAGCATGTGCTTCAGACAAACATTCTAACATAAAAGGTTACTTCAATGTTAAAGATTTAACCTATGTATACAAACAAGGAGAAAATCAAGAGAGATGGTTTAGAAATCTGAAAACCCACCTGAAGAGACATTTAATTAAACTTCAGCATCATCAAAGAGCTGCTGTTTATGAAGTGATGAAAACATCTTCTCGGAACACTACTAAACGCATAGAAGACTTATGTGGCAACATCTTATACTACATAATGAAAACAAACACTGCATGGGCTCTATATCCAGTACTTCTAGCTGTATTACATAGGTCAGGTTGTGAGGTTGGAAATTTGAATCATAGCACACATGCGTGCGAGACAATTTGTGAGCTATTAGATAATCAACTTAAAGAACAAACTGTAAAGTGGTTCTTAGAACAAACTTCAGTAACAATAACAGCTGACATTGGAACAATTTTGGGATTAAGCATGCTAGTTGTATTAGTTATGAGTGAAGAAGATAAGACTGTAAAACTTGCTGGGATAAATTTAGTACGCAGCAAATCAGGAGTTTATTTGGCCAATGAAATTTTTGATGTGTTGAAGTCTCCTAATCACTTGAAACTATCTGAAGAAGCAATTAAATCCAAGGTATCTGGAATGGTTGGAGATGGGGCTTTTTGTAAGGACAACGAGCCATTTAAAAACGAAATGAAAAAGATGTTTGGAGAAAATTTCAAATTTCAATGGGACTTAATGCATCTTGTGAACAGAGCCCACATTGATGCATTGAAGAAAATTTGTAAACTAAGTGAGCTTTTAGACTTTATTCAGAATCACTCTTCAAATCTGAGATCAGGCCTTGACTATACCAATATGGTTCTTGACAATATCATTGGTTTTAAGAGACCAAAACTCAAATCTGATACTCGCATGGTTAATTACAAATTTGATCAATTTGACAGATTTGTGGAAAATTGTGTTTTTTGATCATCCACAAGAGAAAGAAATTAGTGCCAAGTTCTATGTATTGATTTCCTATGTAACAAAGATTATGTTGCAAGTAGCTCAAAAAACCACAGTTAGTGCAGAATTTGTAGAAAATATATTTTATAAAGAAGGAGGGAAAACTGTTATATTAAGAGTGATGGAAACAATTTCCAAATTAGCTAATGGAGGAAATGCAAATGATGTAGTTTCTGAATTTAAGCACGATACCACAGGGCAGCAAAAGGAACTAACAGCTGAGGATTACATCCTAAATGAAGTTTACAAATACATCAAGAAACGTTCTGATTACTACCAGGTTGCTGAAGTTGCTAGACCATCCAGAACCAGATCTGAAAGTAGTTTTACAAAAGACTCGGTGATAAATTGGCTGACAGAATATATAGAACAGCTGTGGAAAGGAATCAGAGAGAGATTAAAGCATTTTGGGGTCATTCTCTGTCAGATCAACCAGTGCCTAACACCCTCATCTCTCAGATTTTGCTGAAATTTGGTTTATAGGGAGTTTGTGGGCCCTGAATCCATTTCTGAAATTATAAGGTCAATCCAACCAACGGTTCAAGAGATATGACCTGGGAAATTTGAGGTCACTTGCGAGGTCACTAACATTTGGCGACCCATAACTTGGGTAATAATGGTCACAATTATATAAAAGTATATATATTTAGAATCAGAAAACGACAAGGAATCCAAATATGCAAGTTTTAGAACTCTAGGTTGAAAAATAAAAAAGTTACACTGTAACCAAAATTTGAGGTCACGATTTGACCTCTGGGGTATCAAATGAGAATTTTTTTTTTTAATGTAAAAAATGAAGGCATAGGCATTGGCTATTAGAATCAGCAAAAAAAAGTTTGTTTATGTTAGTATTTTTCATGTAACTAACATATAAGTGAACACCATATTCATAAGTTGTGCGTCAATTCTACCTATTTTTTCACACAAGCTCATAATTTGACCTATGGAAATTAAAATTACATTTTTTTATAGATATAAAAACAAAGGCAAAAAATGTAAAATTGTATTTCACTGCTAATCTACACTGGCAATAATAGTTATAATAGTGAAAGGGGAAGACCTACTTAGAGGATTCATGTGCTAGCCTAATACAATTTTTGCATGCTCGATGCTCTCATCAATTTCTTTTTGTGGAAAAATGTATTGAATTCTGCTGCCTCCTCTTAGGGTAGGACAACTCATTACAGTTAATATATGATGTCCTGGCACTGCACATGAATCCTTGTTTGATGGATAATAATATGCACTTGATCCTGATGACCCAGAGGGATGTAGAAAGTTCACAGTGAAATCATCAAACTCTTCACAATATTCCTCCACAATTCCATACCAAACTTGCATGTCATAAATGCAGCTAACATACTCTCCTGGTTTGACACATTTTAGGTTACCAAGCATTGCAGGTTCATTAGTAAAATGACTTTTCCTTATTCTTTTCTTTTCTTTTCTCCAATGCCACTTGAAATGGGATACACCATCAGTTCTTCCTTGTTTAGGGGAACAAATCTATGATATTTCTGAGTTCCAGGAATAGCCCTACTATCCTTGAATCGATGTTCCAACCGTTCTTCTGCATCTTTCAAATCAGCTGTAGTTACAAAGAAAAAATTTATCTTCTTGCTCAAGTTTTCTTCACAAAACTGAAACATGTGTTCTGTGTAAGAATTTGCCTCTCTGTAGTTCTCTGCAAACTGGCACGAGCAGTAGCTCTTTTCACTGTTCCTCCAATCCCATCACATGCATTTTTGCCATGGGATGTAGCAAAGAAGTGCCATTCACAAGACAGACCAAAATCCTCTTCATGGTAACAGAGATTTGTGAAGTTGTATCTGTTCTTATATTGGCCAGCACATCCATCTGAGAAATAGTGCACCTTCTTCAATTGTGGGCATCTGAATTTAACATATGTCATAAGCTTCAATATGAATGAGTAAACCATTATAGTGTTGTGTTTTAGTGATGCAGATAAGAAACAGACACTAAAATGGCTAAGTTCCTGGTCTGCAGATGATCTATAATAGATGACAAAAGGGTGAACTGTACACTGTGAATTGTCCCAGTGAAACCCTTGGGCAGCATCCTGGACAATGAAAGAATAATTCTCAGAGAAATCACCTACTATAACTACCTCGCTCTGAGGTGGTAGTGTTTCTTTCAACTGCTTGAAGTACTGTGATTGTTGCTGAGCAACAAAGTGATGACGAACCATGCGGGATATTTTCATGCTTAGGGATGATAAGTATTCATGAAGTGGCTCCACCTTATCAACCATTGTACAACGGTCAACAGTCACCCATTGCTTGTAAGATATTTCATTTGGAGCTGATTTCACACTGTCAAGTAACTCAAGAAAATCCAGGACACCCTCTTCTCTTGGGCAATCATTGCAAAGTTGCATCATGCAAGTCTCTCTTTCTGTACTGCAGACACTGTAATCCATAAGATCCTTGTATGAAAGACCTCTTTCTCCCAATGCAGCCAGCTGCAATTTGGATTTTGATGGTATGTGCAACACAGACAGAATGAGTCCCACCACTACCGGCAAGCACACAATATGATGGCCGTAATTTTGCAAATGTGGAAAATCCTATTTTGGGATTCTTTTCATCATTTTTATATAGTTCAAACATCTCTCTTAAATTCCCGAGGACCAATCGTTTTTGCACCTTCATTGCACCTTCAGCACTGATAACTTTCACGCAATCCTTTTGGCCAGGACACATACGACTAGTGATGTGAGTCGTTTTTTATTGTGTCGTTTTTTTTGTCATTTTTTTTGTTTAAAACGAAGATAGTCTGTTTTTTTGTTTTTTTTGTTTTTTATTGTTTTAAACTTATTCCATATTTTTCTTCCTTTAATCTAATAAGTATATTAGTATTACCTATAATTTACTATACTACCATGCTTATACAGTTATACCTAGTATATGTATATAGTCATCTTTTAGAAAAACTGAATCACACAAAAAGTATATAATAGAAAGGAAAAACAAACCCTCATTTTTTATATGTATATACCTATATTTTTTAACTAGAACATAAAACATTCTTCCTCATTCAAACAATATACATAATTGTGATTGGCAAGAGTACCAGTATATATATTCCAGATCGAAAAAAAAAATATTCACCTTTTTTTGAACCTTTTTGTTAACCTAATGTTGGTTAACCTTCATTTCCATGGAAGAATCATCACTAGATTGGGTAGAGCATATATGCTAGTTTCAATATCACAGGTACTGGTATAATATCCATAATACTGGTATAAAACAATAGATATAATTGTGATTGGCAAGAATACCAGTGTATATATATATATATATATATATATATATATATATATTCCAAATAGAAAAAAAAAAAAAATATAAATATTCATCTCTTTCTTTAACCTTTGTGTTAACCTAATGCTGTTTAACTTTCATTATCTGATTCTATTTCCATTGAAGAATCATTATCACTAGATTGATTAAAGCAAATAGTTTCAATATCACAGGTACTGGTATTTATTGCAGATTTGGATGTTGACGAAGCCAATGTAGCACCATGTTTTACTTCACTTTCTTGGAATTTTGCATTTTGGGATATAAATACTAGCTTTGCTGCTCTGTCTGTGCTTAATTGGTTTCTTTTGGCTGTATGGATATTACTGTATGTGCTAAATGATCTCGGAGGTAATGAAAGGGCGAAATAGAGGTGTATGAGTTTGTGTAGGTATATATGTGAGTATGCATGCGTATGTATCTGGAATTCTGGATGTATGCATGTGTATGGGGTATACAATAGATATAAATGTGTATATAAGTATTTATGTATATATTGGTATATATGTATATGGGTGTATGTGTATGTATATATATATGGATGGTCTCATGGGGGGGGGGGGGGGGAATATGTCATCGCGGGTCTAAAGGATAGTTAAGTGGGAGATTCAAAATCCGAGGAATGGATGGGAGAGTCCTGGAAAGGTTGGACAATGGGCAGTCAGCTCCCAGCCAGTGTTCTCGCAAGTTTAATGGATCTCAAGATACAAGACTTTCAGTGCAAGAAAGAGGCCAGTTTTTTCTGTAAATAGGCTGAAAAGGACATTCTATACTGGTACCATATGGCCTATTTTATTATTTATTTATTTATTTTTATAATATATATCATTGCAAAAGTATACCTTATAATTAAATTGGCAATATCTATATTAATTATTAAAAAAAACAAAAAAAACAAAAAAAAACAGAAAAAAAAACAAAAAAAACGACAAAAAAAAAAAAAAAAAACGGTTTTTTTACATCACTACATGATACGACTAACCTCTTCTGACTCATAGAATCTTCTAACTATATCTTTGTGTTCTTCAGATATCACTTTTCCTTTGCTCATTAGTGGAATCTTCGGAAGGATTCCATGTTCTGATTTAAGTGAACGGCTTCTTTTCACCATGTATGTTGTAGTTTGAAAGAAACTAGCTGTTTTTTCAATTGTGTATGGTGAGAGTGTCAATATTTGTAGTTTGTGATGGTGACATTTGCTCTCCAGGAATGACTGTTTCAATTCATTCATTAATTTGTCTAGATGTTTTTCAGATTTAGTTTCAGGTTTTGAAGTATCACTTACCTCCTCGGTAATTTGAACACCATAACTGAGTTCTAGCCTCTCCTTCAGGTGTTTCTGAGCAGATGATAGCTTACCACGAGCCTTGCGCTTTTTCTGGCTTAATGACAGCCCTTCTGAAAAGAACAGAAAAAAAGGTTTCACACACCTGAATATTAATAATTAAATATTAATTATAGTACCTTAAATGCTATATAATTGGCTATATAGTAGATCAAACAGACCTTGTAGTAAAGTATAAGTTATTATATTAATTTATTACTTACTTTTTTTAACTGGTGTTTGGTCCAGAAATGCTAGAACTGGTTCAACTGAAGTTGAAGGATTTTCCTTTATCAAGCAATCACTGTCATTGTCCAGATCTTGAATTGAAGAGATGTTACTCAAGCCACTGAGAGTAGATGATTCATTTGAATCCTGCTCAGACTCGTTGTTTTCAGTGGTACTAAGTATAGTGGGGTTTTTCATTATCAGTGTCCAGCAGTTCACACACAACAATGAGTCTTTTTTCACTCTTCCAGCACATTTTTCAACAAGTACATCAGTCACTTTTCTAAGATTGATTGTATGCGTTTCTTGTGTTTTTGAATAGGGTCCTGGCAGTATTTCAAGTGCCGAACCATTGTATTTTGATCTGTAAAGATATAGGATTTACAATTAGGTAATATATATTTTTTAGAAAATATATAGCTATACACACTTAATATTTTAGGCCTTGATAGTCTCTGAGGCTCATTAAAACACCATACCCACCAGCCACCCACAGTGCTGGCTGGAACTGTACTAACCTGTAGACAAGGAATTTTGCAACTATCTGTGTTGATTCTGCACTTAGACAAGTAGCAACATGTTTCAACAGGTTTGTTTAGGCTACATGTGAGCTTAGTCTTCCCCTTTCACTATTATAACTATTATAGCCAGTGTAGATTAGCAGTGAAATACAATTTTTATTAAATTCTTGGAGCTTGAGGTCAAATTGATAGCTAAGATATAAAAATTCCTTGAAATGACAAGCAATTTATAAATATGGTGTTCACTTATAAGTTAGTTACATGAAAAGTACCAACATAAACAAACTTTTTATGATTGTTTCTATTAGTCAAGAACTCTGACTTTGTTTTTTATATCTATAAAAAATGTAATTTTAATTTCTATAGGTCAAATTATGAGCTTGTGTGAAAAAATAGGTAGAATTGACGCACAACTTATGAATATGGTGTTCACTTATATGTTAGTTACATGAAAAATACTAACAAACAAACTTTTTTTTGCTGATTCTAATAGCCAATGCCTATGCCTTCATTTTTTACATTTAAAAAAAAAATTCTCATTTGATACCCCAGAGGTCAAATCGTGACCTCAAATTTTGGTTACAGTGTAACTTTTTTATTTTTCAACCTAGAGTTCTAAAACTTGCATATTTGGATTCCTTGTCATTTTTGATTCTAAATATATATACTTTTATATAATTATGACAATTATTACCCAAGTTATGGCTCGCCAAATGTTAGTAACCTCGTGAGTGACCTCAAATTGCCCGAGGTCATATCTCTTGAACCGTTGGTTGGATTGACCTTATAATTTCAGAAATGGATTCAGGGCTCACAAACTCCCTATAAACCAAATTTCAGCAAAATATGAGAGATGAGGGTGTTAATTTCAATTTTTTTTGGTTGATCTGACAGAGAATGACCCTTTGATAAAGATGGATCAACTGCCTGGAGTGAAGCACCAGCTGAAGGGACATTCTCCATTCTTGGTTACATTGTTGAACACAAAGGATCCATTAAGCCTTCTCATTTGACTAAGCTGTGCAGAATTGTGAAGGAGGGTCCAGCTCCAGGCACTAGATCTGCTGTAATGATCACACAGAAAGCCATTGATCAGTGGCCAAGCATACATGGCGGTAAATTCACAACAAATGCCTACATGCAAGGTCTAACATCGTCCACTGTTGCTGCTGCAATGAATAAATAAACTTAAGGTGAGTTATAAACTGTACATTATTGTATTATGATGTTTAGCTAAAACAATGTAATTGGTATGTCGTCAATTCAAAAGTTTACTATCATTAACCTATCTAGTGGTGTAAGGGGAAAAAAAGTAAATTCAGAGCTGTGCTCCAGTAAATTTTTTCAAATCTGGAGTCATGCACATGTCACACACACACGATTTGTACTTCACGTATGGTGCAACCCCAATATTAGGCTAAAAATTAGGTCTCAGAAAGTCGCATGATACACAAGGATATACGGTAACCCCTTTAGATTTCTTTGCATGGGGCTTTATCAAATCGCATGTCTATCAGACGAAGATTAAGAGTCTTGAAAACTTACGTACACATATGAAATGCTGCAGATAACATAACCCCGCAAATGCTCCAGAATGTGTTTAGAAATGCTGCGGAACGATTTGAGCTGTGCAGGGATACTGATGGGTGTCACGTTGAATCCTACTCTTAATTATTTAATAAATGTTACCACTTTATCATTGAATTCCATATAATTTCCAAGTGCTTCACAAAAATAGATCCTGACTTTATGTACACCCTGTATAAAAAAAAATTACCCTTGGCCTATTTTACAATAACAAATTTCACCTGCGAGAGAGAAAATTGGGTACCACTGGTCTTGGCCTTATTCAAGCTTACTGTGGCAGGATTCATAATAATAGCCTGAAGTTAGGACATGCTGCCCCATGTTGAGTGTCCAAATGAATGGCTAAACTCTTATCACATGAACTACAAAGTAAACCTAGCCAAGAGTAGAATGAAGAAACTTTTGTTTACATTTTCTGTCACAATCTCAAGTTTCTACATTTTTCAGGATGATATGATAAGATAATGACATAGTTCACCTTGACCTCCTTCTGGTTTAAAAGAATTACAAACTACTTAAATCACAATTTTTGCAAAAAATTTCAACATTTTAAATGCATTAACAGATCAAATCTAGTTTAACAATAAAAGTTACTCCGTTTGAAGAATAATCAGTCCTACTGGCCACTGAATTAATTATTTGCCATTTACCTATTAGGTATTTTCCTTCATCTGGGCCTGTAGTTTGTTGCAGAACAATTTTTCCATCTTCATATGCAAGGCCTAATAGTGAACTTGTGTCTTCACTTGCACCAAATTTGCATGAATAGACTGGAGAGTCAAATGCATTTCCTTCTGTATCTTCTACATTTGGGTATTCATCCTTCTGAAAGCATTTCAATCCATATATAAATCTTTTCTGTCCATAAATTATTCTTGAATGAAGAGAGAAATCTGCAAACAGAAATATTTATCAGTCCAATGTTAAATAAAGCTAAATGTAAAACAGTTTCTACTAGTGCAGGCTCATTTGCATCTAGTTTGCTTCATTATTTAAATCAGCCTTAAAATTAAGCATTTCAAATTGCCAAAACCTAGCTTATAACTCTCTTTATTTCAGTTTATGCAAATCAGTGAGCCTAAATCTAATTGTGATAATATGATTTCAGTTAAAATTATGGCTGATTTAATTTTATCTTTAAATAATGTGTGTATTAGCTACATTAATAAGACCTGCAGATATTTGCTACTTAGCCCAAGGAGCCCTTTCATCAAGACTGATCAATCAGACATATTTCTTATAGGCAACAAACTACATGCTGTACTTGTAGGTACTCAAGGATAAATCTAAAAATTTTCAGATTTTATATGTATATTTATTTCTGCCAAGCTTCTGAACTTAGCTAACTATACTCTATTAACCTACCATTGGCTGAGTAATGAATTTTTTCTTATTCTAGACCATAGGCCAGTGCTCTTCAACCTGGGTATATGGTATACCCAGGGGTATAGCAATTCTATTTGGGGGTATACAGCAGGGTATATGAAATTTTTGGGGGTATACATATACATGATGACTGGGCTGATAAAATTCTTGCCATGTGTAGATAACTTTTCAAATTTCCAAGCAAAATAAAGTACCATATTTTTTGGTGTATAAGACTTTTTTTCCCCCCAAAAAAAAGAGGGGGTCTTAAAATCACCCTGCATTCTAGACACCAAAGGTCATAATTAGAGTTAGGATTGATAGGCACTAAAAAATCAATAATAGGTAGGCAAAAAGGCACTAAAGAAGCCCTAAAAAAGTCACTTAAATAGGCACTAAAAGCTAAAAAAGGCACTTAATAGGCATTTCTATTTTCCCACTTTTCTCTTATTATTGTTGACTTACAGTAAACCCATTTGCAGTTGTGATGAATATCAGGATTTTTATTGTAAAAAATAAACTAAACATCTCAAAAACCATCAAACATTTTATTTGCATCAAAGTAAAATCCAAACATTTAAACTATCTTACAGAAACTCAACTAAACTATAAATTGAAATGGCAATTGATGATTAAAGATTTTTCAAGGTTCTGTGGCATAAATTGACATCGCCTATCACTCAATACATTTTTATATCGAGAAAACGACCTTTCAACATCGCAAGACGTAATTGGTGCGAACTTCAAAGATGCTAATTCACTTGGCTCAAAGTCCAGAACCTCCTGACACTCTCCTTTGAACACTATTGAAATGTTCACTATGGTTTGCCAACCAGGATTGCATCTGAGGACATTTTCAAATTTTGCTACCACTTCTTTCCCTACATTACCAGGAACCTGGCTCGGCTCCTTCCTTAAATTTTGAACTATTTCCACTGCTTCAACAAATGGCAAGACTCTCTCCTCCAGCTTGGTTATGGTCCCTGGCACCCATCCGAAATTAGCCATGATGTAGGCCAGGTCTCCTCGAAGGGTTAGACACGATAAGGCCTCCTTTGCTTCTCCTATCACGACTGCCTCATGCTCATCTAAGTTTTCAACAACCTGCAACAAAAAACAGAATTAAGATGAAATTTGCTTTGCTGCTTTTGAAATGGCTGTAGAAGAATGTACTAATTAAACTGAATATGTTTCGTACCTTGGCAATTTCACTGATATTTTCAGCATAATACACATATACACAGACTCACAGCTTACATGGGGATTACGTTCCTGGGACCCCACGTAAAGTCAGAAACCAAAAAAAATCCCCTAAATCACCCTTAAATCACTATATATTCTAACTCTGTTATACATACATATACACTATAACATACCTGTGCAATTATGAATGATGAGCTTATGGAGATGGGCGTTTCTGGGTGTTGTTTTGAGCTTGTTCATCCCCTTCCCACGTCACCGTGGGGGGATCATCAAGCTCAGATAACAGTGCAGGGGAGTATGTGGGCAGCTCAAGGTCACTGCAAGAAGTTGAGGGCATTGGCTGGTCTGCTGATGTTGATGGTGAGGTTTTCTTCAAGAACATGGTGATGGGAAGCTGTCATTTTTGTTTCTTAAGCTGCTGGAACATATTATATTGAACCATAAGGCTTGTAAGACCTCATGAGAAGTTGATGCTGCGCTCCATAGAGGGGTCATACTCAGACACTAAGTTTTTCAAGTGCTCAGCCACCTGAAACAATTCACTAAATTTGTGTATATCCCAACATGCTGATTCTTCTTATTCTTCATCATTGTCACCACCGCTGTCCCAGCCTTCTTCGTCCACTCTCACTATTTCCTCCAACTCAGCATCAGTCAGAGTTTCCCTGTGCCCTTCAATGAACTCCTCAATTTCCTGTTTGACCATGTCTTCAAACCCATCACCGCCTACAGCCCTGGCCACCTTCACGATGTCCTTTACTTCAGAGTCGATCGTAGGGAATCCTTTGAAGTCACACACACAGTCACTCCACAGTGCCCACCAACAAGAATTAACCGACTCTGGTTTCAGTGCATCCATGGCCTTCTTCACAAAAGTGATGCAAATGGTGATGTTGAATTCCTTCCAGCATGCCATAACACTTGTTAGTGCCATCCTCCATGGCATTGCGAATGTGGATGAAGGTGAGACGTGTGTACGCTGCCATAAAGCACCAAATCACGCCCTGGTTGAGAGGCTGGAGGTAGCGTTAGGTGGAAGGAATACTACCTCAACATCATCGTCTGCAAATTTCATGGCATCTGGGTGGCCTGGTGCATTGTCAATGACCAGCAACACCTTGAAAGGCAGGACCAGCTTCTCTAGGTAGCTCTTTACCTCATGGATAAAACAGTTTTGGAACCACTCAAGGAAAACCATTGCTGTCACTCAGGCTTTCTTGTTTGACTGCCAAAAGATAGGGAGGAGATTCTTATTTTTTCCCTTCAGAGCATGAGGATTGGCAAACCCATAAATCAAGCCTGGCCTTATCGTATGCCCTGCTGCATTGCCACACAGCAGGAGGGTGATGCAGTCCTTCGCAGCCTTGAACCCAGAGGCCTGCTTCTCAGACTTGGAAATGTAGGTTCTGGTTGGCATTTTCTTCCAAAACAAACCTGTTTCATCAGCGTTGAAGACCTGCTCTGGAAGATATCCATTTTCCTCAACCAATTTCCTGAATTCTTCCGGGAACACACATGCAGCTGCCTCATCCACCGATGCCAATTCACCAGTGATTTTAATATTTTTCAGGTTGAAACGCTTCCTCAAACTGTTGAGCCAACCTGCACTGGCTTTAAAATTCTTCTCAGAGCTGGTGGATGCTTCACCCTCAGGAACCTCAGATTTAAACTGTGCATAAAGACTCCGTGCCTTCTCCCTGAGCACATTGCCATCGACGGGGACATGTTTCTGGTTAATATCCTCCACCTAGATGTTTAATGTCTTCTCCACCTTCACTAAAGTTACATCTCTAACCTGGCTAGTCACCTTAGCAGCAGTAAATGAGGCACTTGTAGACACGGTTTCACGAATTTCCCTCTCTCAAATCTTGATGGATCTCACGCTTGATTCGTTTCACCCACACCTCCGTGCCACAGCAGCGATCTACATGCCACCTTTTAATAAGTTTAACACAGCCACTTTTTCTTCCAGGATCATCACAGAGCATTGTTTCTTTGCTGGAGGACCAGAGGCAGAGGTTGGCTTGTGTTTGGGCATTGTGAATGAGTATGAAAGAGGTTTAAGCACACTAAATTGACACACACACACACACACAAGGCACCTGTTACTCCGACGATACACGCACAGGAACTGAGACAGACAGAAGTGGGATGGTGGGGTGGCACCACCTATTTTTTATATTTTTAATTACTATATATATATTTATTATAGTACCGTATTATTAAAATTAAAATTTTTATTTTTTTTTTTACTTATATTTTTTGAAATTGTAAAATTATAACCCACATATAGTTGAAACTGTGTAAGAAAAATCCACATAAGTTGCAAGTCTACTGTGTGTGTGTGTGTGACTTATTTATAAAATAAGTTCATAATTTTTGTAGGGAATCGTGATTTTTGTTGAATTTGTGGGGAAGTGATTCTAATAAACATTTTTTCCTTTTCTTTCCTGATCTAGGTATCAAGGGTATATGACTATTTGATAATGTTTGCAAAGGGTATACAAGTGTGCAAAAGGTTGAAGAGTACTGCCATTGGCTACTGGAAATTTTATGCAAAATGTAGTGGGCCTAACTTAGCATATGGTGAAAAATAGTAGTAGTAAACTGGATAGAAAAGTATACTTCTGTCAAGATCATTCTGAAGCATTCTTTGCCCTCCTCAGTACCTACACTACTTCCTAATTTCGTATCATCTGCAAATTTGGAGATTGTACTTAGAAGCCCTACGTCTATATCATTAATATAGATTATAAAAAGTAAAGGACCCAGAACAGAACCCTGTGGGACACCACTGGTGATGGGTGCCCACTCCAAAACTACTCCATTTATTACCACTCTTTGCTTTCTATCTTGTAACCAATCCTCAATCCAATTGGAAACAAGCCCAGTGATTCCTAGTCCTCTGATTTTAGCCAGCAATCTCGCATGAGGGACTTTGTCAAAGACTTTTTGAAAGTCAAGATACACTATACCTATTGCCCTACTTGCATCGTATAGTGTACCATATGCATATTATGGAAAAACTCTAACAGGTTTGTCAGACAGGATCTATGTTACCTAAATCCATATTGAGAATAAAAGATTAGATGGTTAGATTCAAGGTGATACACAATACATTTTGTAATGGGTGGTAATTACAAGGATTTTCCCTAATCACCCTTTTTAAAGATTGGTATTACATTTGCTAACTTCCAATCAGTTGGAACTTTCCCTAACTCGATTGATTGTTTGAATATGGTTAAGTCAACAACATTGTGGCTAACCTCTTTTAATACCAGTACCCTTGGAAGAAACAAGTCAGGGGCCAGGTGATTTGTATTTATTAATCTTATCAATTAATTGCTGTACCTCATTTCTCGTAAAACTCATGGTCTCTATGGGATGGTCACTGTCATATGTAATCCGAGGACTTGGCACTTCAATTGTGTCTTCCTCCATGAGACTGTAACAAAGAACTTTAACATGTTCGCTATATCTTTATCACCAAATTTCAGTACACCATTTCCATCTTTTAGGGGGCCTACAGAATTTTTAATTGGCTTTCTGCTATTAACATGGGTGAAAAATTCTGTTAACTTTACAGACTGAGGCAACTCTAGCTGCTTCTTCTCTAGCTAGCTTCTTCTTCTAATGGGCTTTCTACTATTAACATAACTGAAGAACTCCTTAGGGTTCTCCTTGCAGAGGCTTGCTGCCTGGAGTTCTTTGTTACATTTCAACTCTCAAATCAATGCAACTGAATGTTGATGAATTCATTGAAACTCACATCAACATTGAAATTGCCTAGTTGTCAGAAAATGTCCATAATTTTCTACCAGTGAGGCTGACTTTTGTTAAAGCCCTATCAAAAGTATGGGGATACATTTTCTTTCACCCATACTCATTATAAGAAAATAGTATTAAGTATATGGGAGACTATACTATATGTTATGAAACATAAAAGTAAATCATTATGCAATACATACTGTTTTTCTTGTTATCAGTGGGTTGGGAAGAGTAGAAACTTAGTGCAAAATTGGCCAAACCAATACACAGTCAGGAGGGACTAAGATATGATGAATTTTTGTAAAAATCCATCAGTTCTTCTAGCCTATATAAAGACAATATTATGACCTTCAGTGTATAGGATGCAGGGTGATTTTGAGACCCCTTTTTTTTTGGAAAAAAAAAAGTCTTATACACTGAAAAATATGGTACCGTACATGAAAGAGAACATCACCAATCCCAACAAAATCATATATTTCTCTGATTGATGTGCTGGATAGTCTAAAAATAGGAAAAATTTTATTAATCTTTGTCATCATAAAGATTTTAATTTTGAGGCCAAATGGCACTTTTTTGCTACTCGCCATGGAAAAGGTCCTTGTGACAGTGTTGGAGGCACTGTAAATTGATTAGCCTGCAAAGCAAGTCTGCAGCACCCATATGATGACCATATTCTTACCCCATTACAGCTTTACCAATTTACAAATGAAATGATCCCAAACAAAGTGTCAATATACAAATATAAAAGAATATGAGGATGAGAAAAGAATTCTGGATGAGATTTTCACAATGTAAAACAATTGCTGGTACTCAGAAACTCCATTACTTCAAGCCAATTTCTCAAACCACCCTAGAAGTGAGAGAATACTCTTCCTCACAAATTTCAAGAATAGAAACTTCATCTTTTGAAGTAAGAGATAAGCTGAACATCAAGGGATATAATAGTTATGTCACTGTTGTATATGATGAATATTGGTGGTTGGCAGTAATTTTAAATACAGAAAGCCAACCTGATGGAGAGGTTGAAGTGAGCTTTCTACATCCACATGGACCTAACCCATCCTTTGTTTACCCTCAACCTCCAGACATACTAATGGGCCAATGTGATGTTTTAACTAAGGTGGAACCAACAACAAAAACTGGAAGAACCTACATTCTGACAAATGTGGAACAAAGAAAAGCAGCAAATACCCTCAAGGAACACTTCAAAATTTAGACAGGCGAGTTAAATTATCATATCAATAAAATACTCAATATCCAAGAATTCAAAGGTAGATCTGGTATTTCTTTACTATTACACCAGTCTCTAGTAGAAAGTTTTAAAAGCTGGTTTTCAATGTTTTTCAATGTGCTGAATTCAAAAATGATTTGTTAGGTGTTAGGTTAGGTTTGCTAAGGTTGTTTTAGGTTCGGCCAATTTTGAAGGTGAAATTTATGTTTTTCTTATGGTTTTTGAGGTGTTTTGTATTAATCTGACTTTCATAATCTTTGGAAACCACTCATTTTTGTGATTCTCCCTACCCAAAAACTCCCAGTTCCCACTGGGAGTCTCGCAGGTAAAAAAAGGGGATAAAAAGTTTTAAAAGCTTTAAGCTTCAATAACTCTAACAAATCATTTGCAATGAAATGAATATCACTTTTTAATTCAGCACATTAAAAAACATTGAAAACCAGCTTTTAAAACTTTCTACTAGAGACTGGTGTAATAGTAAATATTGGTTAATATTAGTCTTTTAACCCGCTCACACACAGTTAAAACAGTACAATATATTGAATTGCCATTCAAAACTGACTAAGAAAATATATAATCTTCTCTTATGCAGATTTGTATAAAATATGGTTTTTTATTAAAATATATTTCCTATTTTTTCAATATATATATATATCGACTATTTGGTGAATATTTCCTATTTTTGGTGATTCTGGCTACTTCTGCGTAATTCAATTTGTCCTGTTTTAAAATTAAATCATTATTAGCAATTGTTGGTCTATTAGTTCAGTGTTTTTGTGACCACAAGTGTGATGTATCAGTTTTGCATATTTGACTTTGAAGACAATCCACCATATTGCCCTCGATGAACACAAGAGTTGACCTTTTTTTCAATCACGGAATGATTAAGACATCCGTGACCTGCCATAAATGCAATTGTGCTTGTATTTTAAGAAAAGACCAGAAGGTCTTTAGATGCCATAAAAAAAATCCTAAAAATAAATGTGAGTATTTGAACACCTGTGGAAGGACGTGAAATCATGGGTTTTACATACTGGGAACAAACACCCTCATTACTGGAAATATTTTGGGTGGTACTTGTTCCTAGTGGAACATACCAACGAGTCTACAAAATTGCATCAATTGAACGGCCCAGTCAGGTCAATTGAAGGTTAGTATTCATCTTTTAGCCCTTTACGGACAAGTCCACAGCATATGCAGTCACTCTTGTTACCAGAATGTATAGGTTTTATTATTATTGAAAACTAAATATTTTAGTAACTAGTCACTGAAATGACACACATTTTGGGTTCCTTTCCCGACAACTAAATGACATCTATATATAAATATGTAGAAACATTTATAGAAATGAGGCATTGTAGTACAATTTATATTATTTCTGGTGGACCTTAAGGTACCATCCATCATTAAAGGGTTAACCCGCTCACGCATGGTTAAAACTACAATATATTGAATTGCCATTCAAAACTGACTACGAAAATATATATCTTGTGCATTTGTATAAAATCTGTTTTTTTTTTTAAATATATTTCCTATTTTTCATGTTTTTTCAATTTTATATATATATATTATATACACAGGGCCAGATTTAGCTATAGGCGAACTAGGCGATCACCTAGGGCCTCACTCAAGCCATTTTGCGCATTCTGTTCAAGTGATATTAATGATTTAGAACTCTATGAAGAACTTAAAGTACTTTGCAGGTTTATACCTGAGAAAACAGATCTCGGAAATGCCCTTGTTTATATAGTGCAAAAACAACTAAGTGAGATTTATCCTAATGTTTATGTTGCACTTCGAATAGTATTAACCATCCCAGTTACTGTTGCTTCGGCTGAAAGAAGTTTCTCGCGTCTCAAACTTATTAAAACATATTTGCGTTCCACCATGTCTCAAGCGAGATTGCAATCATTAGCTATGTTATCAATAGAAAACGATATACGGTAACAAATTCATTAGATTATTCTCAATTAATTGAAGAGTTTAGCTCGAAGAAAAGTAGAAAAGCATTGCTGTAATATTCAAGGAGCATCTGAACCAAATATTAAAGCATTAATATTTAGCCTGATAAGTCGATCACTCACTATTATAAAAAATGAAATGTCAACATCTCTTATACATCACATATGAAAAACGTTTGTATACTATGGAAAGTCATTACCTATAATGTAGTGATGGGACGATACCTAAATTTCAATCGATGCCGATTCTGATGCCAATAAAATGTTCCAATTCCGATTCTCAGTATTTTTATAGATAAGAGTTTACTTGGTGCTCCTCGGAAAACTATACCTATTTAGTCCTATTTTATTTATTTGTAAGACTAACTATATAAAGTAATAGTATGGTAATATCACCTTAGAACCTAATTGAATCTACTTACATAGGCTATAATGAGTTATGAGCGGATCTAGGATTTAAAGTATGTTGTTTCTAAGTAGGCTGGACTAGGATTGATAGCTGCAGTCACGCTGCTATAGTTTTGTGTCTCATGGGTATTGCATCATGTATTGAAACATGGAATAGTTACTTTCATTGGTTAGATCTGACGTTGCCATGTATTGCAAGATGAAATAATTAAATACTAAAAATTAAAATCTTTTGAATTGAATAAATTGCTATAAATAAAAATACTAAATTTAAGTCTTGAATATTGAATATCAGAATATCAGTAATCAAATTGCAAATGAAAATTAAATTTGTGCTCTGAAAAGAAAAAGATAATTTAATTAATAGATAGTTCATTTTTGTCATTAAATGACAAAAAATCGTTGTAAGAATCGAGTCGTAACCAAATTCTTACGATTCCGATGCCGATTCCTGAAAAACACTCGATTCTTCCGATTCCGATTAATCGTCCCATCACTACTATAATATTATATAAATCTTAGAAATCATTGTCTTATATTTTCGATACAAATCTTGATTCATATTATAATTTATACTTATTTGTATGGTTTATTTATATTTCTTATACAATTTCCATGCGTGATTATTTTGGTTTGGTTTAATTTTTAAGTGCTGGCATAATTCTGTCTATGCGGGATTCTAATATTGCTGGTATAGTACCGATAATTAAGTCCATATTTTCATATATATAGGCCTAGGGCCTCACAATTTCTAGATCTGCCTTGGGCCTCGCAACTTCTAGATCAGCCCCGTATATATATATCAACTATTTGGTGAATATTTCCTATTTTTGGTGATTCTAGCTACTTCTGTGTAATTCAATTTGTCCTGTTTTACAATTAAATCATTATTAGCAACTGTTGGTCTGTTCAGTTTGGTGTTTTTGTGACCACAAGTATGACGTGTCAGTTTTGCATATTTGACTTTGAAGACATAATCCACCATATTGCCCTCGATGAAGACAAGAGTTTAGACCTTTTTTTCAATAATGGAATAATTAAGACATCTGTGACCTGCCCTAAATGCAATAGTGCTTGTATTTTATGAAAAGACCAGGTCTTTAGGTGCCATAAAAAAAATTGGTATTATTCTATTATTACACCCGTCTAACGTCCAGCAATTATTATATGTTCATTAGGTAGATTTTTTAATTCTAAGACACTTTTCTTCTATAGCATTTCCGTCGCAAATGCTTCGTTTTTGAGATATAAACATTTTTTTGGTGTGTATCTAGTGTGTGTTCGTAAGTTCATTTGTGTGTTCGTACATTTGTTTGTGTTCGTACGTTTGTTTGTGTGTTCATTTGTGTTGACGTCACATATCTGCCCAATCAGAGCACTCCATCCATTTCGAATTAGTTTGCTACCGGAATGGCTTCGTGTGAGACATGCTTGTTCAATTATTACCACTGTATTGTCACTTTCTATGAAAATTTAGAAAAAAGTGTTGAGTTTCTGTGTGCTCAGTGTTCTACCGACAGTAGTGAAGTGTCCACATTGTAAAACAGAGTGTACATATCGTCAAGACCAGAAACTGTGGCATTGTAGATAGGATAGGTTAGGTTAGGATAGGTCAATTTTGAAGGTGAAATTTGTTTTTCCTATGGTTTTTGATGTTTTGAACGAATCTGACCTTCAGAACCATCGGAAATGACTCGTTTTCTGTGATTTCCCCCACATTGCCAGCTGGGGGGTAGGGGTATTTCAAAAAAGAGTCACTTCCGACAGTTTTGAAGGTCAGATTCGTTCAAAAACACATCAAAAACCATAGGAAAAACATAAATTTCACCTCAAAAGGGAGACGGGTATAATACTGGACATTTACCAAAAAATCCTAAAAATAAACGCGAGTGTCGTTTCAGTGTTTCAATCTTTAAGGGCAGGCGAAATTTAGCAGACTACCCAGGCAAGGTGGGCACATGTTATTACATTATCATTTGTATAATTTAGGTCTCGGGGGTATGGGACCAGAGCCCCTGTAAAGATCACGCATCACAAATTGATCAGTCCTAATATTTTGCACACACTTCAGTACGTGACACTGGTTAGATCAATTGAATATCTGGTTAGGTCAACTGTACGCCCTTGATGATTGGTTAAGTTAAGTCATGATATTTTCATTAGTTTAAACAAAAATGACAAGTGCAAACTTTTCTGGTTAATTTTGAGGTGTTTTGTACGAAACTGCCATCCATTTCCTGTGCAAATGCATAGTTTTCGAGATGACGATATCTCAAAAACTACACATTTGCACAGGAAACAGATAGCAGATTCGTGCAAAACACCTCAAAATTTACCAGAAAAGTTCCTCATAAAAACAGATGGTGTAAAAATGAATAATTACCTAAATATTTACAGATCTGATAATTCCAAGTGTTTGATTAGCTTTCTTAGTAACTTGCCTTGACTTCCCTACACAGGCAGACATACGCCTCAGTGTTCTCATGGGAACGATTGGCCTTTGCCCTCCTATACACAGCTTTCCTATTTCAGATAGCCAAAGCAATGTCCTAACTAAACCACTTATGCTGCATTGAAGCAGGGGTGACTGGGCAACACTGTCAGAAAACTCAGCAGACTATGCAGCAGGGCTGTGGAGCTGGCACCAAAATCTTAAGCTCCAGCTCCGGCTACAGCATTTTCAAATTTCTGGCTCCAACATGTTTTTATGCCCAGCTCCGGCTCTGGCTCCAGCTCCTCTCACCATATATTAATGATTGATAAATCTCTTGAAATTGTACATTGCTACTCATAGGCCATAGCAGGCAGCCACACAAAACATTTCATCACCATCACATGATTCATCAGGCTACTTTTTAAAATTTAGACCAAAGCCTGTTGCAGCTATTAATCTAAATTCTAATGACTATAGCTATGCCTTTGTGGCTTTTTTTTATCATTTATTAATAATAATATTACCTACACCTTTCATGACAAAAAAAAATGTTTTACAAAAAGACAAAAAAAAAATATTCGTTTGTATTATAGAATGTTTATTTGGAAAATGTAGCCTTTTAAAAAAATTAAAATAATTTTTATTACTTTTTATACATCTTCATTACACACCTGTCCTCAGAAATAAAATGGCTTCTGCTAAGTCATCCTTCATTGATGCTCTTAAATCAGATTTCACTATTCTCAGTGCTGAAAAGAGGCATTCTACACTGACTTGTATGGGTGGTAGAGCTGATACAATACTAGCTACATTCCTTATAATCTTTGGATATAAGGGTATGACATCGTCAACTGTCAGTTTAGAGGAGCGGTTGTATTTGAAGAGGATGATTGGTTGGTAATGCTGCTATCATCTTCATTCTGGGCATCTGGTTTTTCAGATACCAGCTTTTCCATGCGCAATGCAATGTCATAGAGGGCCTCTTTTCCTTTAGCTTTTTATCTTCATTTAATAGAACTCTGTTCATTGGGTCTATGTAAACAGCAGCTAATACAATTGCATTTTCTAATAGTAATACCTCTCTTTTCTTCATCGAAGAAACAATTCCCTCAGCAAGTAGTCCTCCTGTTTGATTGAGACGAAATATTAATTCTTTCCATGCCAACAAGAATTCACCAGAAGTTAATTCTTCTGTTTGAAACTTTTTAGTGACAGCAAAAGGGTAACAAAGCAGAACTTCTAATTGGGTCAATTGCATCCATTCATTTTCAGTTAATGAGACATTTTGATTTGCCAGGTCTTCAAGATGTGGTTTCAGATCAAGCAAATGCTTAATCATCAAATAGGTGCTGCCCCACCGAGTATCTTGATCTAAAATAGCTCCCATACCTGAATGTTTCTTCACAATGGAGTCTATTTTTGGTGTTCTGGCTGCAGTGGCTACCTGTCTAACTTGCTGATCATAGTTGCTACATGTCGTTCTTTTAATCCATCCCTTATCGCTAACTGCAATGTATGCACAACACAGCGCATGTGTTGAATATAAGATAGCATAGTGGCTTCTTCAGCAATATCATCTAGAACTTCATCATCTTGTTCTGTCACTATCATTTCATTTGCAGAATCAATTTCAGAAATGTCATCTTCATTTTCCATTATTTCCTTAGTAACTGTCTCTCTATTTAGTTTTTCAATAGTGCTTAGCATATTCGAAGCATTGTCAGTGACAATACATAGAACTTGTTCTTTTTTTATTTTAAAATCTTGTAAGACAGTTTCAACTAACTTAGAAAGATATTCACTGGTGTGATGTGCATGTGTATTCCTTACTGCCAGTGTCCGAGTCACCTTTTTATTGTTGTCATCTATATATCTCACATTAATGGCAAAATAATTAACTCTATGGCGAGTGCATCCATCCATTTTGAGGAACACAAAGCGCTCCTTAAGAGTTCTTTGAAGTTCCTCCTTTTTGTGTGTGGCATCTTCAATCACAATCTTTCTAATGCTATTTCTATCCAAAGAAACTTGGAGTTTACTGGCCATTTCTCCATTAAGACCTAAAAAAGCTGGTGTTGAGAAAAAAGATAAAGGTATACTATTTTTTACCACCATTTCTATGATGTACTTCTTGAATTTATCTGAGGTTATATTTACAGTAACTTTATTACTAGGAAAGAAACTTGTTAATGGTGACATTTGCAATTGTCCCACAGGACAAATTTTACTTTTAGTTGAGGTGGATGCTTGACTTGCTTCACTGTCTTTCTTATTAATAATTTCTAAAATTTTTGGATGAAATCGTTGTAGATGTCTTTTTAAATTTGATGTCTTGCCAGTCTAGGTTGGTACTTTTGTATCATAGCTTGTACAAGAACTAATTTTGGTAAATGTCCAGTATTACACCCATCTCCTTTTTGAGGTGAAATTTATGTTTTTCCTATGGTTTTTGATGTGTTTTGAACGAATCTGACCTTCAAAACCGTCGGAAATGACTCGTTTTTAAATACCCCCCCTCCCCCCCAGCTGGCAATGTGGGGGAAATCACAGAAAACGAGTCATTTCCAACAGTTCTGAAGGTCAGATTTGTTCAAAACATCAAAAACTATAGGAAAAACAAATTTCACCTAACCTTCCTAACCTATCTACAACGCCACAGTTTCTGGTCTTGACAATATGTACACTCCGTTTTACAATGTGGACACTTCACTACTGTCAGTAGAACACTGAGCACGCAGAAACTCAACATTTTTCTAAATTTTCATAGAAAGCGACAATACAGCGGTAATAATCAAACAAGCACGTATCACACAAAGCCATTCGGTAGCAAACTAATTCAAATTCGAAATGGATGGAGCGCTCTGATTGGGCAGACATGTGACATCAACACAAATGAACACACAAACGAACATACGAACACACACTAGATACACAGGTAATTATGTATTTTATCACACTCAGTCATTTTACACACCAAAATACATTTTTCTAGTAGTATTTGATGTGATTTGTTCAAATATGACCTCCATTTCCGTCGGAAATGAGATCCAACAAAGTTATAGTACTTTGAAGTTTGGCTCATTTTCAAGGGAAATGGAAGTCAAAATCTAAGCAAAACACATCAAATATTACTAGGAAAATGTATTTTGGTATTAATTAACCTAACCTAACCTTACCTAACCGTGGCTAAACGAGCCTAACCCTGGCTAAACAAGCTCTCGTCTGTATCCACCACCTAATCCATAATAAGGTAATACTCTAGGCTCATTTAGCCAGGGGTAGGATCGTTTAGCCAGGGTTAGGCTCATTTAGCCAGGGTTAGGTTAGGTTAGGTAAGTTAGGTTAGGTTAATTAATACCAAAATACATTTTTCTAGTAATATTTGATGTGTTTTGCTTAGATTTTGACTTCCATTTCCCTTGAAAATGAGCCAAACTTCAAAGTACTATAACTTTGTTAGATCTCATTTCCGACGGAAATGGAGGCCATATTTGAACAAATCACATCAAATACTACTAGAAAAATGTATTTTGGTGTGTAAAATGACTGAGTGTGATAAAATATAATAACCGATACACACCAAAAAAAGTATCTCGAAAACGAAGCATTTGCGACGGAAATGCTATAGAAGAAAAGTGTCTTAGAATTAAAAAATTTACCTAATGAACATATAATAATTACTGGACATTAGACGGGTGTGATAGTAGAATAATACCCTAATTTTAGTTTCACATAATTGTTCATCATTATTTTCTTTCTTACAGTGACAAATGAAATATTTTCCATCTGTATAAACTGTGAAGTATTCAAATAATGCGGACTTTGTTTGACTTTGAGATCTAGTTGTCATTATGAAAAGGCTCAAAAAACGAAGAATGAAACTTAATATTTTCAATTTTTAAAAATTAAACTTACTAGTTTAAGTTTCTAAAAATTAACACATTTCCTGAAAAAAATTAAGTCTAATTAGAAATCATTCAAAATAAAAAAAAGATAGCATAAAAAAGTTTGTATCTAAATATGAACTCTCTGTATTGGGCTGGAGCCAGAGCTGACACATTTTTTATCAGCTCCAGCTTCCCAAAAATAACTGGCTCCAGCTCCAGCTTCCCAAAAATAACTGGCTCCAGCTCCAGCTTCCCAAAAATAACTGGCTCCAGCTCCAGCTTCCCAAAAATAACTGGCTCCAGCTCCAGCTTCCCAAAAATAACTGGCTCCAGCTCCAGCTTCCCAAAAATAACTGGCTCCAGCTTCCCAAAAATAACTGGCTCCAGCTCCAGCTTCCCAAAAATAACTGGCTCCAGCTCCAGCTTCCCAAAAATAACTGGCTCCAGCTCCAGCTTCCCCAAAAATAACTGGCTCCAGCTCCAGCTCCCCAAAAATAACTGGCTCCAGCTCCAGCTTCCCAAAAATAACTGGCTCCAGCTCCAGCTTCCCAAAAATAACTGGCTCCAGCTCCAGCTTCCCAAAAATAACTGGCTCCAGCTCCACTCACCAAAATTGCTTCAAGCTCCGGCTCCACAGCCCTGCTATGCAGTCCAGGGATTATGGTCTGCAGTAATTAACTGACAGTAGCCTACGCTAACCACCTAATGTATGTTTAATATGGGTATTAATAGGTAGCCCTAAAGTTCTAACATTAGGCCAATTTAAAATTAATAACGAACTTTAAATTAAACTAAAGCCCACATTAGGCTAAAAACTTCTACAAGTTTAGGCTAGTTTTAAACTATGTCTCAGGGCATACCTCGATGTGATGAACTATAAGAGTCAAAAATAGGTTTAAGTGAACTACTGCTTGACTCCAAGTACGAACTAGGCCTCGGCCTATAACAAGTTTTCATCACTGTGTCAACAATCACATAGATCAGGTCAAAACATTTAATAGAATAAAAAATTATAAATTACAGTTAGGCCTACTTCACCGGCGATCTACAGCCACATCAGGTATATACAACTAAAACACGAAGCATAATATAAAAATCTACCCTTATCAACATCAAATAAGTTCAGAACACTTTCCAAACGCTTTCTACCCACTCTCTCATTTATTTCAATTTGGCGGCAACATTACAGATAACTTCGTCAATCATCAAAAAAACAAAAAACAATCTTATGAACTAACGCCACAGTATGTATATATATATATATACCTTACAAAGGTTTCGCGTGATGATCTCTCGTTTCGCGAAGGTCAAGCTTGTCGCCCCTCCTCTCGAATTGGCCTGGTGAAGTAGTGAGTTTGATTCTTGCGCTCTCCACCTCACATAGCCAAGTACGCCCGGCTCATCTGGGATTATTCTGATCCAGGCGTCTAGTCTTCTTTTGAAGATTTCCACTGCAACTCCCTTTGTGTTTCTTAGGTCTTTGGACAACTGATTAAACAGTTTTGGTCCTCTCACTACAAAACTATTTTCTTTCAGGGTTAAGGATGTGCCCTGTCTCGCCTTCAATTTGGGAATACGGCACAGTCCTGAGTCTGCCGTTTCTACTGTCCACCGTTGTTTGGAGAGTTATAGAGTTCAGAGTAAGATTAGGGACCAGTTTCTCCATTATTTTCCAAGTTTAAATAATGGTGTATCTCTCTCTTCTCCTTTCCAGTGAGTATAGGTCTAGTTCGCATAACCTTTCCCAGTAATTTAGTTCTTTGCACCCATTGATCTTGGCTGTGAAGCTTCTCTGGATCCCTTCCAGCTGTCTAATGTCTTCTTTTTAATATGGGGATGTTAGGACCGAGCAGTATTCCAATTTGGGTATTATCAGGGTTTTCAGTAGAGAAATCATTACATTCCTATCCCTTCGTTTAAAGGTTCTCAATATATGTCCCGTTATTCTCTTTGCTCTGTTTACTGCTATATTATTTTGTGTCTCAAATTTCGCATCATCCGTCATTACAACCCCTAAATCTTTTTCTCTGGGATATCTCTGAATTTCCTGTCCATTTGGGGTATTCCATGGATTTTAGGTCTTCTCTCTTTCGGTACCGTAATAGCTGAAATTTCTCGGTGTTAAACTTCATATTGTTGTCTTCCGTCCACTTGTAGATTCTGTTTATGTCGGTTTGTAGGGATCTTATGTCTTCTGGGTTTCTTATTTTTCTACTGATCTTTGTGTCATCCGCAAAGGATGTTACTGTGCTGTCTCTGGTAACTTCCTCATCTATGTCAGTTAGCATGATTATGAAAAGTAGTGGAGCTAATACTGTTCATTGTGGTACTGAGCTGAGGACCTCTGATTCTGATGAAGATACTCCTTGTACTGTAACGACTTGCCGCCGCTCACTAAGGAAATTATATATCCATTTCCCTACTTTTCCTGTTATTCCCATATATTTCAGTTTATGTATTATGATTCCGTGGTCACACTTGTCAACGCTTTAGCAAAGTCTGTGTATAGTACATCATAGTTTTCATTACTTTTCAGTGAGTCAATAATGTTGTAGTGTTCCATTAGTTGTGATAGGCATGATCTGCCTGACCGAAACCCGTGTTGGTTATCATTGAATTTTTTCTGCGTTTAGAACATAAGAACATAAGAACATAAGAAATTTTTATAGTGGGCACACTAGGGGCCACTTCGGCCCATCGAGGTGGCTCCACTATGTAAAAACTGCCTGTACATTGGCAATAACCAATTTTTACAAAACTAATTAAGTATCAATTTAAAACTAATTAATTATCAATTTAAAACTAAAGATAGAATCTCTGGATCCAGAGGATCAAAGTCACAATATCCACAAATATGTTACACACTATATGACGCGTTCGGTGGAGAAGGGGCGAACGCCACCAAATTCTAAAAATGAGTTTTTTGTCGTATAATTATCCTTTAAAACCTTTGCTTTACCTATGCAAAAAATTAGATGTTAGTCTGCACTCTTTCACGGTAAAATTTAGGTTTTAATGTATCTCAGAGAAATTCACTCCGCATCATTGCTTCACATTGAACACATCTATCTACTTTCTGAACACATCTATCTACTTTCTGGTCACTCGACAATGCCCTGTGATGCTCAATTTGGCCAAATTGAACAAAATATAAAAAATAATTACAGCAATATTATTTACACCAAAAAAGATTATGTTACGGCCATAACTACAGCCGTTTCGCAGCGCTTCCTAGTTGTAGAAATGAAACAGGCTGATTTTCTCGATTTTGACGTCCTAAAAACGTGCATTGTCATTAGGAAATCAACAACTACTAAATTTACAGATGCAAAAAAGTTAATATTTGACTTTCAACACAAAGAAGGCTACGTAATATCTACTGCATACCGCACAACCCCAGATAATAGCCACCCCGTCAGACTGCAGAAAGGAAAAAATCCTACAGTGTCAGTTTATTCAATCTAGCCCAGCAGACACTGCAACCAAAGTATTCCCAATTGCTGCCAATAACTAAGGAAAAAATAAAAGATCTCAAAGAATTATCAGACCTAATGCCTGCAACTGCAGTGAACTATTATACAAGATTGTTAAAGGAACTGGAAGAAACCGAAACAGTTGAAGCAGGTAATACAACATTCGACGAAGAGGACCAAATAATGGATTACACCAGTTAACATCAGAAGCTATCAATAAATAATATTGTAAAATTTCTTGGCGTTTTATTATATCGACATATTACACAACAATATTTTACTCAAATATGTGTTCAAATTCATACAACATTTCAATAAACCGGAAAAATACAAAGGTTTAAAGTTTACAAACTTTAACTGCATTTTGTGGCATAATTCGAAAATGTTGCGTTCGCCCCTTCTCCACCGAACGCGTCATATCTATTTATAACTGACATGCAAATATATCAGATCCAAAGAATCCAGTCAATTTCATTATGGTACCCATCAATACCAGTACCATGCCAACCAAAAATAAGTCATGGTCCATATAAATTGCGGACCAAGTCACAATTTACATCCATATACATTACAATATATATACTTAAGAGGAAAAGTGTAGGTGTGGCTGTAAAGACTGTACAGTAATGTAGAAATGTGTGTGCACCCATTTTGGGTCTCCCATTTAAAGGTGTTTGTGGGGCAAGTGAAGATCATGAGTTTTTCAATACCTCACAGTACTATGGGGGGCACCGCTCGGCAGAGGAATCTCTTTAAATAGGGTGTGTAAGGACAGAGAGTATCCCCTAACCCAAGATGCTGCCTCCCAATATCCCACAACACCTGTGTTGAGCTGTGGGATCTATCACCCAAATGCACATAATATATATGAAATAAACTAGTACCATTCATGCAATAAAAATGGGCTTAAACACCATCACCAGATGTCCCTTGCAGACATCAAACTATCCAACCTTCCTTTGAAAGAATCAAGCGTATCTGAAGTCACCACTTCTTCTGTCAGACTGTTCCAAAACTTAATTACTCTGTTTGTAAAACTATGTTTTCTTAAATTTGTTCTACATCTTGGCTTAAATAATTTCATACTATGACCTCTAGTCTGATTATTGTGATCTTTAATGAAAAGAGACTCAAAATCTATCTTATCCAACCCTTTTATCATTTTATACACCTCTATCATATCACCCCTTAACCTCCTCCTTTTTAATGAGAACATGCTTAGATACGCCAGTCTCTCCTTATATGTCAATTGTCTTAGAGATGGAATCATTCTTGTTGCTCGTTTCTGTACTCTTTTCAGTTTCTCAATATCTTGTATCAAATAGGGACTATTAAATTGAATGCAGTATTCGAGGAGGGGTCTCACATATGAAATGTATAGTTGCTTTATAATATTGGATGATTTGTATTCAATGTGTCTCTGCATGAGATTGAGTCTAGCATTTGCTTTATTTCTGATTACCATACAGTGATTTGAGGGTTTAAGTTCATTTGTCACAGTGACACCCAAGTCTTTCTCTTTATCATCATTTTTAATCCAAATTCCATTCATATTGTATTCAAATTCTGGATTTTTTGGCCCAATATGCATAACCTTGCACTTATCAACATTAAATTTCATCTCCCACTTATCTGCCCAGGCTGTTACTCTGTCTAAGTCTTTTTGTATTGCCATTGCTCCTGCTACTGACTTAACATTATGGCCTAATTTGTATCATCAGCAAATTTTGAGGTTTTACATGATAGGCCCTTCTCTAGATCATTTATATAGACAACAAAAAGCAGAGGTCCCAGAACAGACCCCTGTGGGGCTCCGCTCAATACGGGTCTCCAAGTAGACTTATTTCCATTTAGATGAACTCTCTGTTTTCTATTTCTCAGCCATTCTTCTATCCAATCAGCTATATGACCTCTTATACCATGGGCTCTAACTTTTACCAACAATCTTGCATGAGGAACAGTATCAAATGCCTTTGCAAAATCTAAGTATAGTATATCTACTGGCTCTTTATTGTTCAAATGCAATAGGACTCCATCATAAAATTCAATCAAGTTGGTTAGACAGGACCTTCCATTTCGAAAGCCATGCTGGCTATCATTTATAAGGTTGCACTCTTCAAGGAACTCAGTAACTTTACCTCTAATGATA
This sequence comes from Bathynomus jamesi, assembly GCA_023014485.1. Lineage (NCBI taxonomy): Eukaryota > Metazoa > Arthropoda > Malacostraca > Isopoda > Cirolanidae > Bathynomus > Bathynomus jamesi. The sequence goes on from JAJOZX010001932.1 coordinate 450,355, forward strand.
CTTTCGAGTAATTTGCAAATAATGGAGGTGAGGCTGATGGGTCTGTAGTTTTTTGCCAAGTTTCTATTTCCTTTTTTAAAGACTGGAGCCACATTTGCTTTCTTCCAATCCTCTGGAATTTCAGTACATATCAATGATTTATTAAAAATAATTTCTAGTGCCTGTGCTATATTCTTTTTGGCAGCTTTTATGACTATTGGATGCATTTCATCTGGCCCTGGAGATTTTTCCATTTTTAATTTATCTATTGCTTTTAAGATATCTAGTTTTGTTACCCTTAATTCATTTATTTCTCTATCTTGTCCTGGTAGTATAAGATCAGGAATATTATTTAAATTTTCATTTGTGAATACTGATGAGAAGTATTTGTTTAGTTCTTCAGTTATTTCAAGATCATCATCTATAGTTTTATCATAAGAACATAAGAAGAACATAAGAACATAAGAAATTTTTATAGTGGGTACACTAGGGGCCACTTCGGCCCATCGAGGTGGCTCCACTATGTAAAAACTGCCTGTACATTGGCAATAACCAATTTTTGCAAAACTAATTAAGTACGGTACCAATTTAAAACTAATTAATTATCAATTTAAAACTAAAGATAGAATCTCTGGATCCAGAGGATCAAAGTCATAATAGGCTACTATCCACAAATATGTTACACACTATATCTACTTATAACTGACATGCAAATATATCAGATCCAAAGATCCAGTCAATTTCATTATGGTACCCATCAATACCAGTACCATGCCAACCAAAAATAAGTCACGGTCCATATCAAATGCGGACCAAGTCACAATTTACATCCATATACATTACAATATATATACTTAAGAGGAAAAGTGTCGGTGTGGCTGTAAAGACTGTACAGTAATGTAGAAATGTGTGTGCACCCATTTTGGGTCTCCCATTTAAAGGTGTTTGTGGGGCAAGTGAAGATCATGAGTTTTTCAATACCTCACAGTACTATGGGGGGCACCGCTCGGCAGAGGAATCTCTTTAAATAGGGTGTGTAAGGACAGAAAGTATCCCTAACCCAAGATGCTGCCCCCCTATATCCCACAACACCTGTGTTGAGCTGTGGGATCTATCACCCAAATGCACATAATATATATGAAATAAACTAGTACCATTCATGCAATAAAAATGGGCTTAAACACCATCACCAGATGTCCCTTGCAGACATCAAACTATCCAACCTTCCTTTGAAAGAATCAAGCGTATCTGAGGTCACCACTTCTGTCAGACTGTTCCAAAACTTAATTACTCTGTTTGTAAAACTATGTTTTCTTAAATTTGTTCTACATCTTGGCTTAAATAATTTCATACTATGACCTCTAGTCTGATTATTGTGATTTTTAATGAAGAGAGACTCAAAATCTATCTTATCCAACCCTTTTATCATTTTATACACCTCTATCATATCACCCCTTAACCTCCTCCATATAGAGGGGGCCAATTTTCTTTTTCACTCTACTTTTCAAATTGAAGTGACTGAAAAACTTCTTAGGATTGTTTTTTGAGTTCTTGGCTAGGCTTTTTTCCAGGTCACGTTTGCTATCTCTGATTACTTTCTTGCAAATGCTTCTTTTACTTTTATATTTCAGAGTCTGTGCCATTTGTAGTTCTTTTGAATTTATGAAATGCTCTTGTTTTTTCTCTGATTGCTCTTTTTACATTGCAGTTTATCCAAAGTTGTTTTTTATTTTTTCCAGTTCTGATTTTACACTGTGGGATATATTTCCTTTGTATGTTCATTATTATACTTTTAAATTTTTCCCACATACTAGTTACTGTCTGTTCAGGCTGTAGAATATCTGTCCAATTTATTAGACACAGATCATTTACTAGTCCATTTATATTTCCTCTTTTAAAATCTGGAACTTCTACTTTATTTTCACTAGGTCTTGAATTACAAACAATATTTTAGTGAGATGGGATGTAAGCGATACTGGCCTATCCTATAGTTTTTGGCCTCGGATCGATCTCCTCCTTTATATATTGGAACTATGTTCGCGCTCTTCAGGATGCCCAGTATTTCTCCCGTGTCTGGTGATCGTCTCCATATCCAGTATAGGGGCTCAGCAATTGCATTCTTGCAGTTTTTGATCATTGTGGCATTCCATTTATCCGGTCCTGCCGCTGAGTGTGTTTTTAGTTTCCCTATGGCTTGTGTAATATCGTCTGTCGTAAAGTCGAAATCCGTTTTCTTTCCCCTTGTGGTTCTTCTTCAAAGAACGTGTTTCTATCGCATATCAATTTGTCAGTTTTTGGGATACTGAAAGATGATTCGTACTGAGCTTTTAATATTTCAGATACTTCTGTTAGATCATCCGATAAAGCACTGTTCTCATTTTTTAAAGGTCGGATAGTCGCATGGTTTTTCGACTTTCTTTTTGCGAAATTATAGAAGTACTTTGAGTTAGCCTTTATCGCTTCTATAGCGTCGTCTTCTTCTTTTTCTGTATGCTTCTCGATTAGTTCCTGTATGACGACATCGATACTTTGCAGTTTATCATTTAATATTTTCCTGATGTTGTTATCTTTACAATTACTTAGTTTTGCAGTCACTCTTTTTCTCTTTCGAAACAGTGCTCTCTTTTGCCTTTCGAACCAGCTTCTCTTTCCTCTTTGTTGTATCTTTGGGACATGGTTTTCCACAATTTCTAACGTCTTCTCCTCTAACGTCATTAGCATCTCCTACGTTGTCTTGGCCTCGAAAATGGTTTTCCAATCTATTACTTCCATGCTGGCTGTCACATCTTCACAGTTTATAGTTTTGGAGTGAAAATTAAAAATTTCGAATTTGCTTTTTTCTGTTGTGCGCGTTCTTTCCTTTCCTGTTTCTTTATATTAGTTGTTATTTCAATGATGTTGTGGTCCGATATCATGGTTGGGGATATTTCTACCTTCTCAATTAGATTACTGTTGTTTGTGAATACCAAATCTAGGCCGTTGTTTTTTCTTGTGTTTTCTGTTATTTCTTGCGTTAACATAAATTCATCAGCTAGAGCTAGTAGCATTTTCACCTGCTCCTGGTCTTCTCGTGTGTCCCCCTTGTCCTGGTGTATACATATATTTTTTCCTATCCTTTTATATTTCGTGAATGGAAAATTTAAATCTCCACAGAGAAAAATATTTGGGGTTGGAGAGTGTAGATCTTTTACCAGGTTTCTTACCTCAGTAATGGAATCTGAAAATTTTGAAGTTGGCGTGTTTGGGGGTCTGTACATTACAATTAGTACCAAATTTAATTTTTCAATTTTTGCTGTTACACATTCTACGTAGTTGTTTGAGGTACTTATGGCCATTTCTGCTATGTGCCTTTCGCGTGTGTAAATAGCACATCCTCCTTTACGTCTCACTGTTCTGTCGGCTCGGAGGATGTTATAGTTGTCAATTTTTTTTTTTTTTTGTCAATACAGGACTCACAGTTTTCACAGTTCGCCTGGCAGTCTTTTAGATGAGTTTCCGTGAGGCATGCAAAGTCTGCTCCGGTTTCTTGCATGAGTCCTTTCAGGTATACAACTTTGTTCGTGGAATGGTTTGACTTAAGGCCCTGTATGTTGGCTAGGATTATTTTTATTTTTTCTCTTTCTTTTTCGATACAGGTGGTTCCAATTTGTTTTCCAATGGGGGTGCCGGTTTCGTTGCCTTGTGGTTCTCCGAGAATTTACCTCTTTTTATCTTTATCGGTACCTGTTGTCCCGATAGCGCATGAAGTGCCTTTGTTCGTACCTTCTGTCCGGCTCTCGGATTCCCATATTTATATTTGTCAGCTGGTTTTTTAATTGCTGGATAGTATTTAGCAGCTGAAATGTGTTGGCTGCGTCTAAAAAATTAGCACCCTTCTTTGATGTTTGTTTTTTCTGTTCGCTCGTTGCATTCCTTTGAGGGTGGTGGTATCTGCATTTTTTCCGTATTTGCAACTCCCATATCTTGCAAAAGTGTTGCAGACAGTAAGATGGTGGAACATGCATTTCTTATCAGATTTGCAGTATCCACTTGTGTACTGCGCTTTGCATAATGTGGGATGTGCATATATGCATTGCCCATCCCTCCCATATCTGCAGTTTCCTTTCGCGTAGTATTTACATACGATATTTTCTACGCTTCTGCTTCTTTTCTTATTATCTTCAAAGTCTTTAATTTTGGTATTATCATTATTTTTCTTTGATTGTTTATTTTCTACGTTTTTAGTTATTATCTTTTTATCATTTTGCTCGTTGGGCAGTTTGACTATTTCACAGCTTTTACTTATTTCTTTTCTTACATCTGTCTTCCTTTCGTATTATATTGTTTATATCGTTATTATTTGTTATTAAACTATTATTCGTTATTATGCTGTTACTCGTTGTTTCGTCTTCTCTCTCGTCCACCCGGTTTTCCGTTGGGACCATGTGTCCCCATTCTTTCGTTCTTTTCTGCTATCCCCATTTCTTTAAAGACCGCGAACGAGTTTACAGTCTTTGTACAGGCGCCACATAGAAATTTGATCCCTACGACGTGTTTCGCATTCGAGACAAGCGTTATTTCCTTATCATTCCAATTCATGCAGATAAAGTCATTTAATCGTTGGCAAAAATTACATCTAATCGCTAGGTTTTCCGTTGTTACTAGATTGCACAGATTACAGATTAAGTAAGAATTTGGACCCATATCCATGTTATTCCTTAATTAACGTAAAAAGAAATACCCACACAAATTCTTTATTTATTTATTTTTATTTTTGTTTCTGTTTCCTTTCTTTCGATGTTCGGGTGTATTTCGAGAGGTTTCTGACCTTTGCGTTTCATGACCTTTTTCCTGCCTTGTTTCAAGCTTTCACGAATGCCCCCACCGTATTTCGTTTTGAATATATACGTTAAAACTGGTGATAGATGATGTAAACTGTATTGCACTTTCTTTATTTTAATGAATTTTACTTTATAATTTACATGCACGGATTCACTGATACTTTATGCACTTTCGGGTGCAAACAGAATAACCGCCGAGTAGATTTTTCCCTTCTAATTTGGGTGTTTAATAGAGAGAGTAAAACAGCATGTCCATTCACCACAGGGTACAAGCAACTATATATATATATATATATATATATATATATATATATATATATATATATATATAATATATATATATATATATATACACACACTGTGGCGTTTTATATATATATATATATAGTATATATATTACACACAAACAAACATCTTTATTGCGGATTATTCACAATCCATAGCCACTTAACCTAACATACAAGTACAATCTTGCGTATTATACACTGAACTTAATACAAAAATAAGGCCAACATAGCCACTTAACCAGCATCAGGATCGTAGCTAATGGTAATCTCCAGGGAGGCTACTGGTAATATAGGGGAGGCTACTGGTAATATAGGGCAGGCTACATAGTACCGATAATATAGGGAATTCTTTGTAAAATAAAACACATGTTAAAGTTAAAATTTTATATATAAGCATTTATTAGACCAGGTCAATTTGACAATTACAAAACTTAATTATAATTCTAAAACTACTTAATATTTTATTTTAGTTAATTTATATTTAGGGCTTGGGGAAGGCTCAAAATTTTCCAGGGGAGGCTCAGCCTCCCCTGGCGGCCCCCAAGCTACGGGCCTGCCTAGCATACTGGCATACTGTTTGATTAATTACCTGACAATTTTATGCATATTGTTATTACACAAAACACCATTAACTGAAAAAGATCATTTGTATACGTAGGAGAAAATAATTGTGGCTTAATGAAAAAATTAGAGAAATTATGAAAATAAAAGAGTTCAATAAAAATGCTGATGAATTATGGGAAGCTGAGGTCGGATATGATTTTGTGGAAACTATATTTTAAATTATTAATTATACAACAAACAAAACAGCTTTGTTACGGATCATTCACAATCCATAGTTACTTAATCTAATATACAAGTACAATCTTGCGTATTATACACTGAACGTAATACAAAAATAAGGCCAACATAGCCACTTAACCTAATATACAAATACAATCTTATTATAACACAACTTAATATGCATATATAATCTTTGCTACCCAGCAGTTGTCTGAACCAAGACTGTCATATAGGTGAGAGGTACACAGTATCTGAAGACAGGACATTGTACAATAACACAGAGCTGTTTTGGATCCTAGTAATGAAATTATATATATTCTTCCAGATTAACATTTGGCTGGTAGGTAGGTTACGCGTAATAAATATAAAACTGGCACTGCACCATTTTGGTTCTCTACATAGCATACGAAAAATATTATTATAAGCAACAGAGAGTTTATTCATAACAGTTTTTGTATAGTTCCACCACAGATGGGATGTATACAATGTAGTAGGCTACAGTAAGTTCTAAAAAAATAAGTTTTAACTGATTCTGAACACATACTAAATTTCCTTACTAGCATGTTACCCTGTACATACAGCTTCTTACATTGCCTCTCAATATCAAGTTTATCTCGCAGCTTGTGATAATTACATAGGGGGGAGGGAGAATGACCTCCCCGCAAAGGGGTAAACCTAACGTGCCCTCGCCGTAGGCGAGTTTGCGAAGCACAAGCCCTGCCCGTAGAGCAGGGAGCCGAAGGCTCTGCTTGTATATATGAAGAAAAGTAGCATGATTACTTACAAGACGTAGCTTCAGTAGGATAAAAGTAGCTCAATATAGTAAGCAAAATGCGATACATTTTTTAGAATAGACACAGACAAAGATATTGTTAGAAAATCTAGAAGAGGAAGAACCATTGTTGTCCCAAGGCGATATGATGACTAAGCTGATTGATGCACCATTGCTTGTATATATTAAGTTAAGGTGTATATATATATCCATCTCATAATTGTAAGGTTAGTGAAAAATTCACTTAATTTAGAGCTAGCATTTTTGGGCTCTTGTGGCATCATTATTTGGGCACTCTTGTGGCATCATTTTTTCGGGGCGCTGCGCGTCCTTCCTACTCATTTGTTGAATGCGGTACTTACAGGGCGTGGTCTTATAGAGAGCTCGCTTGCAATTCAGTTTGGTTGTTTAGATACAAGATTGTTGCATCGTGCAATGGTGCAGGTTGTGTTGTTGTTGCAGTGTTTAGAAAGAAGACCATAAATAGTGCCCCTTTTGTTTTTTATCTTAATTTTATGCAACTGAGGCCTAAGATAGACCCACATCGAGTCAGCAACCCTGAGGTAGGACCTAATAGGACCTCCAAGTCCGTAAGTTCTTAGTCTAGCTTAACTTGGTCTGTAGGTTAGACTGGCCCTTCAGGGCTTGGCCGTTCACGGCTCAGCTCGGATTCTGAACCCAATAAAATAAAAAATAACATGGTCCTTCGAAATCGGATTCTAGCCTAAGACTGAGTCAGTAACTATTTTCAGGGAAAGTTCTGATTGTGCAAATTGTAGCCCAAGTTAGGCCTAGAAAGTTTGGTCGCCCAATTGCGAAACTTGGCCACTCGTCTGTCGTTGTTTTGGGCCTACATTTTTACCGGTTTGGTTAATTTGGTTTATTATTCGTAGGCGAAGGTTGCAGACTTCAGTGCGCCAGTTACTTGGGTGGAAAATTTGGTATTCCATACTGGTGGTTGGTCAGTACCCCACCCAGCAATTCAGTTTATTTGAAAAAAGCAAAATTTGAGTTTGATCAGTTTGGTTAAGTATTTTTGCCAATTCAGCTTATTTGGCATTGAGCTCAATTGTTGTTTGCATTGAAGATGAGTGCAGCTGAATTGAACAAGTTTAGAAAAAAGAGAAGCGCCTACAAAGGACTAATTACAAAGGTCACTGCCACTATAGATTCTGTTATAGAGCCAGAGGGTTTAAGCTTAGTGACTGCACAGCTTTCCATATTAGAAACTAAAAAGGTTGCTCTAAGCGAAGTAAATGTTAAAATTGAGGCTCTTATAGAAGAGGATGAAATAGAAAATAACATAATTTACTTTGAAGAGATTATTGATGATATAATTAAAGTATACCACAGAGCAAAAGAGTTTAGCAGCTCAGTACAGTTAGAGACCAGGTCTAATAATGAAACACAACCCTCAACAAATGGTGTTTGTAAAGTTGAGGTTAACAAATCTGCAGTTCAATTACCGAGGCTTGTACTCAAAGCATTTTCTGGGAGTATTCAGGAATGGCAAGGATGGGCAGACAGTTTTCAATCAGCAGTTCATTCTAGTCAAGTGTTAAGTGCGGTGGAGAAGTTTAATTATTTGCAGTTCCTCTTGGAAGTGGGAGGCAGCAAAGACAATAGCAGGATTAGCATTACCAGAGGCTAATTATAATGTGGCTTGGGATATACAGGGTGGGCCAAAAGTAGCCATACATAGGGTTTTTAACATGTTCTTTTTTATTTTTCAGATACCCTTGAAAGATGCGTTTGTCAAGAGAAGAACGAATTGAGGTCATACTGATGGCCGGGTCAGGAAGCAGTCGCAAGGTTGCAATGGAATTCAACAGAAAACATGGAAAGAACATCACACACGACACTGTGGCAAAACTTATTACAAAGTTCCAAAAAACTGGAAGTGTTGCAGATCAACAGAAAAGTGGTCGAAGACTTACAGCCACAGATGAAGGTACAACGGACACGATACTAGAACATATTTTATGAATAAAAACGGTTTTTCATAAAAGTGTTTATTTTCCCTATGTATGGTTACCTTTGGCCGACCCTGTATTAAAGAAACGGTTTGGTAAGCCAGATAGTATGGCAGGAGATATAGGTTCCCATGCACCCCCCCTAAAACTAAATTCCAAAATGATTTTTAGCACCCCTATGACATCTACTTAAAGAATTTTTATGTTACCAGAGGGAAAAAAATGTCCCACGGGGTCCTAATTAGCATATTTCCAAGATGGCTGCCATCCGCATCCATTAAAACGCTAAGTGTCATATGTCAGTAACTAATGAGCCAATTTTGACGATCTTGGTGTCGATATTATGGTTTTCTGAGGTGCTGAATCGATTTCTGAGGTTTAAAAACGATTGGAGGTCAAAGTCACGTGATTCAGGCGAAGGTCAAGGTCATTTTGTTAAAAAAATCGCTTCATTTTCATTTTCCGACATGCATTATTTTTGACCCAGCTCCCATAGATATGGTGATAGAAGCTTTCTTATTGCTTTAGAAATTTCCCACATTATCCCAACTAATAAATCAATTTTAAAAAATTGTGATATAGCGCTTTAATTTTGAGTTATGGCTCAATACTTGACCCCACCCCTAGGTTTTGGATATGGACCGAAAATTATGGAAATCTGAAAATATAGCCAGGGATGCAAACTTAGTCTATATTTATGTTTTTAGGGTCATGAAATCGATTGGTGGTAGTTTAGAAGCAATTAGAGGTCATGGTCATGCTCTAAGGGAGGGCATGAGTCAAGGTCATTTTGTTAAAGAATCGCTTCATTTTTCATTTTCTGACATGCATTATTTTTGACCCAGCTCCCATAGATATGGCGATAGAAGCTTACTTATTGCTTTAAAAACTTTTCATATTATCCCAACTAACAAGACAATTTGAGGTCAACGTCATGGGGTTAAGGTCATCTTCAAGGTCATAGGATGTGTCAATTAGGGACACTTAGCGCATTGGCCTCTGTGCATGTGATGACAATTTGTGACTATAATAACTCCTGAACCAGACATCATAGAAAGACAACTGAGCCCTTTTATATTTATTATTTAATATGTATTATCTATTATAAGTGACATTGTAGCAAAGTCTAAGAGTCATCCTCAGCATCCATGAGAAGATCGTCATCATCTATCTCCATAGCCTCCTCTGGATACGGCTCAGCATCTTCGCACTCTTGCTGGCCCTCATCATTTTCAGCGTCATCAGTGTCCAACAGGTCAACGAGTGATGGGGGCAAGATAGGGCCAATTGACCACACAGGCTCCAGCACCCCCTCCTCTGTCTTCAGCCACCCTTGACCCTGGAACAAACATTGTAGTAAGAATGAGTACAACACAGAGAAGCAACTGAATGACACTATTATAAGGAAATTTAACAATCCAATATATATGGATACATATATGTAGCTTATTGCAAAAGTCCCACCTGCACAGGAGCCACATGTAGTATTCTCGGAGACTGGCAGCAAAGACTTTATCATCCGGAGACGAAAAAGACGCATTCTCTGGGAACTTGGGTCTCTCCCTGTTGTAAATGGTGACAGGAGGGAGAGTCTCTGGAGTATCCAGCTTTAGGCTCCTCTTCTTGCTCCTGTCGTAGAGAGGGAGGGTCCGTTCAGTGCATGGGGTAGCATCAGGCGTTGTCTCCTGGATCATGATGCCCCAGCACTGTTGACTACGTTCGAGCCATGGATGTTTGTGGTGATCTTGTTGAGATTGTCCCACTCACTGCGGAACACAGCATTGCCCTCGCCACAAATGATCTGAGGAGTAAGGTAAGTTGAATCCTCGTCCAGTGCCTTGGCTATGGCTGTCTCCAGCTCTAACCCGAAGTCGTAAGACTCGCAGTGACCCAGTCGGTTCAAGATCGTCATCAACTGCTTACTGCGGTAGAGGTGTCGGACAGTTGTGCACAGGAACATATGCTTCGACAACTTCCACTGTTCATTAGTCACTGCTCGACAGAGGTCCTGTCCGATAGAGTAGACAAGCCGGTGCGTCCTCTCACACTTCTCCACCTCAGGGTCACAGCCAGACAGGACAAGGTTGAGGAATTCCTTGAGCTCCTCAGGCAACTCCTCCCCAGCTCGCTTGTCACACTCGTCAGCAGTGGGTGGCCAGGGCGGATCAGCTGACTCCTCGAAAGCCTTTTGGATCACCTGTCGCAAGTACAGCAGTGTCCTTCAACTGATCGGCTGTCCCCAACTGATAGGCACATGCTATCGCATCAGCTAGGATGATGCTAGCGCTGTATACTAGCCAGAATGAGAAGCAACCTCGCTCCTTGAGAGCCACTTTTGAGAAGGAAAGGTGTTCGTCTAGTTCCTCGTCCTTCTCAAGCCTTGCCATGAGCTTTACAGACCTGTAGTCGGTGTTGGGCGATGTTGGTTGTCTATGATCTGGGTCTTCAGCAGCTCCTTCACAACATTGTATGCAGTGATGGGCATCGATACATGAAAATCGCTAAAGCGATACCGATACATCGATACATGAAGAACGTCTTAGGCGATACCGATACGCCGATACTTTCTAGATGTCTTAAGCGATACCGATACCGATACATGCATCGCCGGTACATTTTTATAATTATTCATTTAATATGTAGGTATTAGATATTATTGTTTATACTAGTAATTTGTACGCACTGTAAGTAAAATCAACGACATTTTAATGGGTTTTATAGATGTAAATAAAAACAATTGCTTTATTTAATGAAAGTATGTTTTAATTTTGTAGGATACATGAATGACTGAAAATATTACACTAACAATTAAAAGTAATTACTATTACCATTCAAAAATACCAGCTGGCTAAACATCTGGTCAGACAGTCTATTCCTTTTTGGAACGGAATGTGGACCAGCCAACTAAACAACCGTTCTACAGGAGCAGAGGATGGTAGTGGTGTTGTTATACTTCAGGAAGACCGTAGAATTCCTGGGTACTGCCTCAGAGATTGGAGAGAATGACTTCCGTCACCCAGATACTGTAAAACTTCCATCTCAGTGGAATCTTGGGTTGCAGAGACATTAGTGGAAGCAGATTCATAACAGAAGAAATCATCTGCACTTCTGTCAGATGCAGCATCACTTAGTTGTTGCTGGGGGGTCTGCCGCTGAGGCTCTAACAGCATTAATCAACATTTCTTGAACTGTCATTAAATAAATATTTAATAATATTATTATTTATGTATATTCATAAAATAAACTCAGTAGTGTCATATTATAACATCTATTTAAATATTTAAAAATTCTTATTAATGTATCGATGTATCGAAGTATCGATTTTTTTCGATACATTTAAGAAAATTGACCTTAGCGATACCAATAAATCGATACTTTTGTCAAGTAGCTAAAGCGATACCGATACCGATACAAAAGTATCGATCGATACGTATCGGCGATACATGTATCTAGATACTGCCCATCACTGATTATATGCTGCGTTGTGAGCAGCAGTCTTCCGAGCTTGCTCCGTGTCAGACTCATCCTTCTTCTCCAGCTTCTGTTTATGATTGTGGTAGTCACAAAAGAAGCGGTGGTAACAAAAGTCCCATCTAGGACGTTTTGGCGCCGCCGTTTGGGCGCCGCCGTTTGGGCGCCACCGTTTGGGCGCGGAGCCGGTTTGGCGCCGCCGTTAATTAGTATTAAGTATTAAGTAGTAATACTTGGTTATTAACCTGAAGTGCTGTCTGTCTTTTCAGATAAGTTGTGTTGTTGCCCTTAATAGCATAAATGTCTGAAAATATATCAAGTAAGAAAGGAAAACAGCAGTTTTCACATAATGGATATTTGTATGTGTTTGATAAATGTAGCAAGCGCGACCGTTCGTTACTTTTTTGGCGGTGCGAGCAAAAGAGTCAGTGTATTATAAGGTGTATATATAATATGGGTACGTTTCCGTTATCTGCCCCATTGACGATTGGTTAGGTTCAGTCATGATATTTTCGTTAAAACTAACAAAAATATCACAACTTAACCTAACCAATCGTCACTGCCCGGTTAGGTCAACTGTACGCCCTTGACGATTGGTTAGGTTAAGTCGTGATATTTTCATTAGTTCTAACAAAAATATCACGACTTAACCTAACCAATCGTCAAACGGCGCCCAAACGGTGGCGCCCAAACGGCGGCGCCAAAACGTCGGCGCCAGAACGTCGGCGCCAAAACGTCCCATTCCGACAGAAGTCATGGTAGCGAGCCTCAGCTGCAAAGAGATCCATGACCTTGACTTTACGGTACAGACGGCTATTTCCGAGAGCTTCTGCCATAGGTTCGATTTTCTTCCATCCTGACTCCTTCTTCCAAGCTGTAAAGCTGCGAGTTCGCCTCTGAGTCTTGCCATTCACTTTGATTTCATTCTTCTCACAGAAAATGCATTCATCTGGTGGAAATTTGTCAGGATCAGTATCTGCAGATTTCTGCTTGCGAGGAGAGTAGTGCCTCTGTGATGTTGATGGCGCGGTAGAAGCATCAGCAGATGGATTCTTCAATCGATCCAGGTGCGTTGAGAAGTCTTGGTAACAGCGCCTGTGGTAACCAGTTCTCTCCAAATAGAGACCATCTAGAGTTTCTGGCAGCAGATCACATACAGCTTTCATACGATGGGGAGAATCAAGTGGCTCAGCCAGTCTTCTATCACGGATCTCAAGTAAATATGACAACTTCTCTGACGGCACACATTTGACAGAACTGAAACAGGTGAAGGGATTATCATCAGGTACCTTGGGGGTGTGCAACACGCAAGTGGAGGTAAGACACTTCTGTTTCACAGAGGGTTCAGACGCATTCACTGTTGAAGCCGGTCCCAGACAATTGGTCCAATGACAATTGGTCCAATGACGATTGGTCCAATCAGACAATTCGTCCAAGGGACCATTTTTCCAACAACGATTCGTCCAATTGGGCGTTAAATGGAATGAAGTTAAATGAAATTTAGAAAAAAAAATTATTTACAGAAATTGATATAATAATTATTTGAAATTACTTTGTTATTTATAAAGCATACTATAGCTACGTAAAGGCTACATATTACTTTGTTTATTTATAAAACATACTATAGCTAAAAGCTACATATTACTTTGTTTATTTATAAAACATACTATAGCTAAAAGCTACATATTAAACTAAAAGCATAAAGCATACTTATTAACTAAGAAAAAATGCAGTATCAGGTATTCAGTATCAGATTAAAGCCTATGGTGGTAATGCTAATATTTTTAGTAAGAGACAACCTTGGTTTTCTACTACAGATAGATTTGTTAATTATGGCGATTTAATATTTGGAAATACTGGTGGTGTACAGAAGTATAATAATACTAATCCTTCTTTTTATTTGAAACAAACTTATTATATTGCTTTTAAAGGTTTTATTGGTATGTAATAAATGAAAAATGTTTATAATGTCGTATTTACCCTTTACATTAGTTTGTTCCTTGTTTCGGCTGCCCAGGCATGGTGGGTACAGTTCCTCCACACACTTATCCCATTGTATAATTTAGGTCTCGGGGGTACGGGGGCGGAGCCCCCGTATAGACCACGTACCTCTACATTACGGTGCATAGGGTTTTTCCTTTCCTCTTTCGGATAACACTATTTCGCACACACCCCGCTTCATGGGTTTCACAAAAGCAGTTGTAAAGGGAAAAGAGATGTGACTCTTATGAAATCTAAAACAGTAATGTTGTAAGTCGAACCCCAACATTTCCACGTAAACTATTGGTTTTAAGCTATACTCGTCGTTGTATACGCTACCAGTTGGACCAATCGGTATTGGACCAATCGTCATTGGACCAATCGTCATTGGACCAATCGTCATTGGACCAATCGTACCAAATGCGTTGAAGCAGCATGCACCTTCACCAATAGATCTAGAAAAAGAGAAGTATACATATAAATATCAATACACATATACATATAATAATACGAATATGATAATAAGAAAAGTTTTTAAAGCAATAAGTAAGCTTCTATCGCCATATCTATGGGAGCTGGGTCAAAAATAATGCATGTCAGAAAATGAAAAATGAAGCGATTCTTTAACAAAATGACCTTGACTCATGCCCTTGGAGCATGACCATGACCTCTAATTGCTTCTAAACCACCACCAATCGATTTCATGACCCTAAAAACATAAATATAGACTCTAAGATTGCATCCCTGGCTATATTTTCAGATTTCCATAATTTTCGGTCCATATCCAAAACTTAGGGGGTGGGGTCAAGTATTGAGCCATAACTCAAAATTAAAGCGCTATATCACAATTTTTAAAATTGATTTATTAGTTGGGATAATGTGGGAAATTTCTAAAGCAATAAGAAAGCTTCTATCATCATATCTATGGGAGCTGGGTCAAATATAATGCATGTCGGAAAATGAAAAATGAAGCGATTCTTTAACAAAATGACCTTGACTCATGCCCTTGGAGCATGACCATGACCTCTAATTGCTTCTAAACCACCACCAATCGATTTTATGACCCTAAAAACATAAATATAGACTAAGTTTGCATCCCTGGCTATATTTTCAGATTTCCATAATTTTCGGTCCATATCCAAAACCTAGGGGGTGGGGTCAAGTATTGAGCCATAACTCAAAATTAAAGCGCTATATCACAATTTTTAAAATTGATTTATTAGTTGGGATAATGTGGGAAATTTATAAAGCAATAAGAAAGCTTCTATCATCATATCTATGGGAGCTGGGTCAAATATAATGCATGTCGGAAAATGAA
This sequence comes from Bathynomus jamesi, assembly GCA_023014485.1. Lineage (NCBI taxonomy): Eukaryota > Metazoa > Arthropoda > Malacostraca > Isopoda > Cirolanidae > Bathynomus > Bathynomus jamesi. Next base: position 465,738 of record JAJOZX010001932.1, read on the forward strand.
AAATGAAGCGATTCCTTAACAAAATGACCTTGACTCATGCCCTTGGAGCACGACCATGACCTCTAATTGCTTCTAAACCACCACCAATCGATTTCATGACCCTAAAAACATAAATATAGACTAAGTTTGCATCCCTGGCTATATTTTCAGATTTCCATAATTTTCGGTCCATATCCAAAACCTAGGGGGTGGGGTCAAGTATTGAGCCATAACTCAAAATTAAAGCGCTATATCACAATTTTTAAAATTGATTTATTAGTTGGGATAATGTGGGAAATTTCTAAAGCAATAAGAAAGCTTCTATCACCATATCTATGGGAGCTGGGTCAAAAATAATGCATGTCGGAAAATGAAAATGAAGCGATTTTTTAACAAAATGACTTTGACCTTCGCCTGAATCACGTGACCTTGACCTCCAATCGTTTTTAAACCTCGGAAATCGATTCAGCACCTCAGAAAACCATAATATCGACACCAACATCGTCAAAATTAGCTCATTAGTTACTGACATATGACACTCAGCGTTTTAATGGATGCGGATGGCAGCCATCTTGGAAATATGCTAATTAGGACCCCGTGGGAAATTTTTTCCCTCTGGCAACATATAAATTCTTTAAGTAGATGTCATAGGGGTGCTAAAAATAATTTTGGAATTTAGTTTTAGGGGGGGTGCATGGGAACCTATATCTCCTGCCATACTAAGAGATCTTAATTAAAAGCCACCCCCGCGAACTTTTAGCTATACCTCCTGTTAATAATCCTAATAGTGTCAAGGAGTTACGGCAGTTATATGATGAATTTGAAATTAGAACTAGGTCCCTGGACAACATGGGTGTAGGAATGGAAAGGTATGGTATAATGTTGGTCACTATACTGGAGTCTAAATTGCCTAGCTCAATTTTGCTTGAATTAAGTAGGGGACACTCTACAGAACATGTGTACATCCCCCTTCAGCAGATGTTAAGTCTTTTAGGCACAGAATTAGCAAGACGAGAGGGAATTGAGTTTGCACAGTGGGATGTTAAACAAGGAGACAAAGGCAGGCACAGCACCAAAGTTTCTACAAAAAGGGAAAATTTTAGAATTTCTGGGTTTGGGGGTTCCGTTCAAAACCGAACCAAAGTTAAGAAGGTAGAAGTCCTGTTAAGGGGTTGTTACTGTAAGGGTCTAATTTTATTATTACAGACCTTTACGTAAATAATTAATTACCAGGGTCACCAGCGCCCAAATACTAGATTGGCATCCAGCACTGCGGCGCAAAATTAATTTTAATAAAAGAAGGGAAGGACTGATTATGAAATCATCAACATGAATTTTGTATTTTATTGACAACAATTAATAAACTATATGCAACAATTATTTATGAATTGTAAGGGTCCTATTTATTATTATAGACCTTTACGTAAATAATTAATTACCAGGGTCACCAGCGCCCAAATACTAGATTGGCATCCAGCACTGCGGCGCAAAATTAATTTTAATAAAAGAAGGGAAGGACTGATTATGAAATCATCAACATGAATTTTGTATTTTATTGACAATAATTAATAAACTATATGCAACAATTATTTATGAATGCAAGGAGGATTTTTACCCGTAACAACTTTGACATATAAATGCGGAATTAAATAATTGTTGCATATAGTTTATTAATTATTGTCAATAAAATACAAAATTCATGTTGATGATTTCATAATCAGTCCTTCCCTTCTTTTATTAAAATTAATTTTGCGCCGCAGTGCTGGATGCCAATCTAGTATTTGGGCGCTGGTGACCCTGGTAATTAATTATTTACGTAAAGGTCTATAATAATAAATAGGACCCTTACATTACCACAAAGTCCCACTATTAAGGTCCAAGCTGTAGAGATTGAGGAACTTTGTGCTTCAGCCACTACTTGTTTAGATATGGCATGTGTCCAAAAATTGCAAGTTAAAGGAATTAATTTGGGCAATAATAAGTTTGAAGGAACAGAAGATAAATTTGTCCGCGCATCTCGAGGTCCGGTAGCCATTGAAAGTAAGCTAGGCTGGATGCTACATGGGAGCTATTGCAATGAAATGGAGGTTAAAGCTCTTTTTGTTAAGATTGAGGAGAACAGCCATGTTTTGGAAAGGCATTTGAAAGCCTTTTGGGAACTTGAATCCATTGGCATAAAGGACAAACAGGAGAAGCAGGTGAGTCCAGTGAACAGTGATGTTTTAGAGCAGTGGTCGGCAAACTATGACCCGCCGGTCACTTGGTGACCCGTTGAAAAATTATGGTGATCCACCACAAAAAAAAAAATTATATTTAAATATAATAAGACAAATTGATAAACCGTTGGAAAAAACTGTTCTAGAAACACATATGTCACGTTCTTGATTGGTTCTGTAATAATGATTTTTGTTAAATTGTTATACATAATGAACATGTTTACTGCCATTTAGCAACAATGAGACTTCCTGTAACGCTAGAGTTGCCGATTGTTCCCTGGAGCCAGTTATCGGTTTGACGCCGCAAGTGAAGGTGTGTAACTTATTATATTTTTGTCATTTTCTATCGTGTGAAAGCAAAAAAAGTGTGTTTACATGTGATTCATATGGTTTTAAAGAATAGTATTTAATGTTTCATAGCCAAATGCTACACCTGTGGCTCATACAATTTTGGCCACATGTGGCTCATGTGGCGTTGCAAAGATTCATTCTTTGTTGCAACGCCATGTGAATCGCATTTTTCAATCAATAAAAAATATCTTGCTTAGCGTTCAAGTAAAAAGATTACAGCTAATTTGATGTTTGGGTGTTTGGCAGCTTTAGGATGTTGCGTAATATTTTACAATTATAGTTATAACTTATAGTTCTATAATACATTACGTATAATACATTATATGACATTACATGACGTAGGATGTCTGCATATATCATTGCTCTTATCAGCCATGCTTGCTCATAGCTATATCCCTGCAGAGTCCATGAGGGTATATATCTTGCCCATGGTAAAAAATAAGTACGGAGACATTCTGTCCAGCAATAATTACAGGCCTATTGCTGTCGCTTCCTGCTTCTCGAAACTACTAGAAAAACTCTTGTTACTCCGATTAAATGATTTCCTATGAACATCTAATCAGTTTGGTTTTAAAAGGTCCCACTCAACTGACCTGTGTATCTATGTACTTAAAGAAACACTATCTAAATACACTGACAGTAATTCAACCATTTATAGCTGTTTCCTCGATATAAATAAGGCATATGACAAGGCGAACCACAATATTTTATTTGCAAAACTAGAAGACAGGAAGATTCCCATGTACATATTAAATTTATTGAAATTTTGGTATTCCCACCAATCTTTCACTGTTAGGTGGGGCAATGTACTATCCGAGTGTTTTGGCTCCTCTTGCGGGGTGAGACAAGGCTCCTTGCTCTCCCCTATGCTGTTTAATGTGTATATTGACGTATTAATTGCTTCACTTAATGAGGCAACAGTGGGATGTTGTATAGATAACACAAGGATAAATAACTTAATTTATGCCGATGATATGGTGTTAATAAGTCCCTCTGTTAAAGGTCTGGATCGGCTACTAAACGTCTGCGAAGTGTATTCGCAGAAACATGATATTCTTTTTAATGTTACAAAAACTAAGGTTATGCAATTTCATCCTAAAAGCTGTAATCAGCCAGCTGATATAAGGTTTAAAATGAATGGTGAAGTAATTGAGGAAGTACAAGAGTTTAAGTATTTGTGTCAAACTATTACCAGCTCCTTGAGTGATGACTCGGATATAAGAAAACAATCTCGAAGCCTGTGTGCTAAAGCGAATATGACCATAAGGAACTTTCGTTTCTGTACAAGTGAAGTTAAAGACACACTCTTTCGTACTTTGTGCAGTAATATATACGGTCAGCAACTCTGGGTGAATTATAAAAAAGGTTCTGGCAGAACCCTAAATTTGCTGTACAACAGGTTTTTTAGACTCTTACATGAATTATCCCCGAGATGCTCAGCTTCGCAAATGTTTGCTACCCGCAATGTCCCGAGCTTCCCGGAGGTAACAAGACGTACTCAACACAGTCTAATGCAAAGAATTAAAAAATCAACCAACCCGATCATCCAAGCTATCCATGAGTCCTGCCATTTATCCTCTAAGCTATGGACTTCTTGGTACGAAAACGTCTGTCTGTAGCTCTACTTAATTTCGACATTACAGTATTATTTCTAATCAATTGTATATATTTCTATCCTTAGTATATGAACTGTCATTGTATTAATAATATTTGTCATATGGACTATAGTCTGCCAATAAAACTTTTCATTTTCATTTCTAATAATAATTTGTAAGTATAATATATATATATATATATATATATATATATATATATATATATATATATATATATATACAGGCGCAGAGTGGCCCCGGCGGCCCACCGGCCCGTGGCCGGTGGGCCCTTTCCGTTGGGGGCCTTAAATTTGTTCGACGTATTACTATATAAGACCTTAGGGGTGTTCACAGGGGTCAAAAAATGTGCCAACACGGCAACGTACGTTGGCAACAAAACGGCATTAAAAATTTTCCACTTTTTTTAATACTAGTAACATAATTTATATTTAAATTGTTTAGGATTATTAACTTTAGTTTATTCGTTGATAAATTATGTCCGTTTAAATAAATTTTTATTTAAATAAATTTATTATAATATATTTATTTTATTTGTTGAAAATTAATTAAATAAATATGTTAAAAATCGCTATGTTGCCAAACGCATTTCTGAGATTTCTAGTATAACCAATCAGCACTCTAGGACACTATTTTTGGCGCGAAAAATAAAATTAAGTAAATAAAGTAAATATTTTTTAAGCGGTGTTGCATTTGTGCTGGCGCGCCGATTTTTTGCTCTTGGTCTTTATAACGTGAGTAATTTAATGCATTTTTATTTAAGTAATTGTTAATTTTTTATATTTTTAAGCTTTAAACACATAAATATCTTAGGAGCTGAATAAAGGCCAGCAGGGCCCAGCCAGTTCAACCTAGATCCCAAGAACCTGCATACCCAAACCTACAATCCACACCCCCAATAATTTCCTCATATACCTTTTTTCTAAACGCCTTTGAAAACGTTATTCATTGATATTGTGCGCTATATAAATATATATATTATTATTATCAGAGGCGTAACTAAAAGAAGAAAGGCCTGTGGCCTACTTTTGATAATGGGCCCCTCTGTAATAGTTTAAGTAAGTGACAGTTTAGTTTGGGATTGAAAAAAAGTCTTTCTACTTCAACGTTTTCTATGATTTTCATGAGTAACTTTCATATTGTAATGAACATATATATATATATATATATATATATATATATATATATAAAATGCAACCCACAAGGAAAAAGAAAAATGATTCCAAGGCCTTTCGTGTATTCAGAAGTACACCTCGTCATTCCCTGACTGCTTATTAATTAGATTTGATTTTGGTTGAGTTCAAAATTATATTAAAAACTCGCGGGGATTTACAGGTCATGACAAAATTACTAGATTTTTAAAACATCCATAAACACTTTTTTGGGGGCAGAATTTACTGAAGCTTTTTGGGGGCCCTCTCAGTGACACCTGGCCGGTGGAAATTTTTGAGCCAGTCCGCGCCTGTATATATATATATATATATATATATACACACAAACTCAGAATGGTCCCCTGAGAAACTTATATGTTAAACACAGACCGTGCATGGAACAAGGAACTCTTCTGGGAAAATTAAATCCACTATAGTCCGAATAAGTAATGGTAAATGACAAATACCATAGTTTTTCTTTTTCATGATGCTAGCCCGACGTGGGCAACGGGTCTCTCGCAAAGAGATCTCATAAATGCGAGAGACCCGTTGCCCACGTCGGGCTAGCATCATTTAATACTTTTTCTTTAACATTTCTTTCGTCGGTAGCTTAATTCTATATTAATTTAGTAATAAATTTGTGTTACAAGATCCTGTTTCTGCGTTTCAAGAACGCGGTGGACCTACGTTGTAATTTATTAATTTCCAAACGCTCGTTTTTTGTTTTTTCTTTTTGTTTTTTGTTGTTTAACTAATTAAAAGCATGGCACCCCCGTCAAGTACTTGCAGTCGCTGTGAAGGGAAATTTGCTGCTTACGCGTTTACAATGGCTAATAATAATGATCAGTTAGTTTGCAGGTGGTGCTCAAGGATGGAAGTGCTGAGGAACGAATTAGACCGTGAGAGGCAGGCCAGGGTGAGACTTGAAGAAAGCGTGATGCTCCTGACGGCAAAATTAGAATCCCTTGAGACTCCAGTTACGACCCCTCCTGCCTCAGTTTCTATTAATAATATAAATAGTACTAATAGCCCTCTCTCTTCCCCTAGTTCCCAACCCTTCGTTCGAGTGCGAAATGGAGCCCCATTGAGAAAAGCAAAGCCTTGTCTACCAGTAATAACAAGCAATAAGTTTTCAGTTTTAGGGTTCGAAGATACTGATGAACCGGAAATACGACTCGTTGGTGATTCCATTGTTCGAGGGCAGCTCGAGGAATTCTGTGGGAGAAACCCTCGTCGTAGGCGCCGTTACTGCTACCCTGGTGCAAGGGTGGAGGATATAACTAATAATGTTGACCATTTTACAGACAGTACCGCCGAGGACACAACGTATGTTATTCATGTCGGTACTAATAACGTTTTAAATTCTAGATCGGAAGAACTGCTGGCTAGGTACAGGGACTTATTAGAGCGATTAAAGGAGAAAACTAATAAGATTGTTTTAACAGGTATACTTCCTCGAATTATCCAACGAAGCGATTTCTACAGCAAGGCGACCTATATTAACAATAACCTAAAGTCTCTTTGCCAACAGGAAGGAGTGCATTTTGCTAATTTTTGGAACAGTTTCTACGGCAGGAGGGACTTGTTCCTAGAAGATGGACTTCATCTTAATGAAGTTGGAGCTGCGCGTTTAGGAAGACTATTTCATAATACTGTCTCTTCTTTTCAGGCTGCCGTAAGCCGAACGGTCCCAGCGTAAATTCCACAAATTGCCCCCGCGCTCGCGAAGGTGTCGCAATTACAAACAATTTGAAGGTTCTATCCTTAAATGCTCGTAGCATACGAAATAAAATAAACGAATTTTTTTCTTTAATTGCTTGTAAAGACTATGATTTAATTGCGATAAATGAATCGTGGCTTAGCACTGAAACACGTGACTTTGTAGGGGAGTATCAAATTAAAGGTTATGACTTTTTGTTAAAAACAGAATAGGTAGGCGAGGAGGCGGTGTTATGTTGTATATCAAAGATAATGTTGCGAACGTTATAGAAGTAAAGCACTCAATTCCAGAACCGATAGATTCGACTATAGCAGAACTTAAATTGAACGATTTCAAACTTCTTGTTGCGGTTATATATAGGCCCCCAATCAAACAGCTGCTATGGACGAAGCGTTATATCGTGAACTAAAGAGAATAATCGGTAGTGAGCAGGCTTTAGTTATGGGTGACTTTAATTGCGCCAACGTGAATTACGATACAATGCAGGGAGACGCGGAAGGTAATCGTTTAGTTAATTTTCTCGAGGATAGCTTTCTTATTCAAAAGGTTGGGGAACCTACGAGGTTGGACAGTATTTTAGATTTAGTAATAACTACGGATGATAGGCTAATTACTGATCTTCAAGTAATAGAACCGTTGAGCAATAGCGATCACAATATGGTAGAGTTTGTCCTCTCAGTAAGTCACTCGAAACCAACTAACTCGACTAAAATTCCTAGCTTCCAGCACGCAGACTTTAGTAAATTTCGAAATAAATTTTCACACGTCAATTGGGAAAACGTAATGGGGAACTCCAACGCAAAACTAATGTGGGAATCGTTCGTAACGGTATTTAGGACTATAAATGAGGAATGTGTACCATACAAAATTAAGCGTGCGAAAGTAAACAACAAGCCCTTGTGGTTTACTTCTAGAGTAGGAGACATTATAAAGAGTAGAGAGAGGGCTTATAGGCTATACAAGTGCGATAAAGATAATCTGTTGTTACGAAACAACTACATATCTCTAAGGCGTGAAGCTAAAAGTGTAATAAAAAAGTCAAAACGCGAATTTGAAATCTCCATAGCTCGTGACGGTAAAGAAAACCCCAAGCGATTCTTTCAATACGTCAATAATAGAAATCCAGTAAAAAGTGTCTTAGGTCCATTAAAAAATGGAAATGGAGATCTAGTCTCTGAAAACAAGGAAATGGCTACCTTGCTAAACGAATTTTTTACGTCAGTTTTTACTATCGAAGATGTAACGAATATCCCTACGGTCATAGACATAATACCTTTTGATAATGGTAATATTTTGGATAATATTGTCGTTAGTGAAGGGGAAGTAATGCGCTATATTGATAAAATGAAAACGCGTAAATCACCGGGTCCGGATTCCATATATCCCATACAACTAAAAGAATTAAAAGATAGCATTGTTGTGCCGCTAACAAAGATTTTTAATGCGTCTATTTCTGAGGGGTGCGTACCAGATAATTTCAAGTTAGCAAACGTAACACCTATCTTTAAGAAAGGCGATAAAGGTGCGGCGGGAAATTATAGGCCAATCAGTTTAACGTCTGTTGTAGGTAAGCTACTGGAATCAATAATTAGGGATCGTATAGTCGAACACTTAGAAGTGCATAATCTGGTTAGAAATACGCAGCACGATTTTAGGCGAAACAAATCTTGCTTAACTAATCTTTTAGAATTTTTCCAAAGCGTGGTTAACGTTTACGATAGACATCGGGCGGTTGATGTAGTGTATTTAGATTTTCAAAAAGCGTTTGACACCGTGCCGCACAAAAGACTGATTGAAAAAACTAAGGCTCATGGAATCAGGGGTGTAGTAATAAATTGGCTAGAAGAATGGTTGCGAGGCAGGAAACAGAGGGTGGTCGTTGATGGAGCGGAGTCGTGTTGGGCTAATGTAGCGAGTGGCGTTCCTCAGGGTTCTGTATTGGGCCCCTTGCTTTTTCTTATATATATTAACGATTTAGATGTCGGCCAAGTCAGTACAGTTTCAAAGTTTGCGGATGACACGAAGCTGGGTGGTAGGGCGATTAATGACGAAGATAGAGGTAAAATTCAGGAAGATCTGAATAAAATCGTTGATTGGTCAGTCACATGGCAAATGAGATTTAACGTGGATAAGTGCAAAATTATGCATATAGGTTCGCGTAACGGTAATTTTGCGTATAGTATGTCAGGGAAAGATTTAACAAGCGTAGAGCAGGAAAAAGATTTAGGAGTTATAGTCACTGGTGATTTAAAAGTAGCGAAACAAAGTACAACGGCGGTCAATAAGGCGAACAAAGTGTTAGGTTTTATAGCTCGAAATTTTGAGTACAAATCGCGCGACATTATAGTTCCTCTTTATAAATCATTAGTTAGACCCCATTTGGAGTACGCGGTCCAATTTTGGAATCCGCATATGCGCAAAGATATAGACAAAATCGAAAGAGTTCAAAGACGAGCAACTACGATGATTCCGTCTCTTAGGTCAAAGTCGTACGAGGATAAGCTTAAAGAGTTAAAATTGACTACACTCGAGACTAGGAGGTTAAGGGGTGACCTAATCCAGGTTTTCAAAATTATGAATGGGTTTGATAACGTAGATAGAGATAGCTTTTTCGAAATATCTCAATATAATAGGACTAGAAATAACGGGTGTAAGTTGACAAGTAGAAGGTTCGAGACAGCAGTTGCGAAAAACTTTTTACGCATAGAATAGTAAATAGCTGGAATAGTTTGCCGGTAGAAGTAATTAGTAGCACGTCTATAAACATGTTTAAGAATCGATTGGACGCGCATGTTGATAGAAAGGGTATAGTTTAAGGTAGTAAAATTAAGGCTTTGTGGGGATAGATCCCACAGCTCAACACAAGTGTTGTGGGCTATAGGGAGGCAGCGTCTTGGGTTAGGGGATACTCTCTGTCCTTACACACCCCATTTAAAGAGATTCCTCTGCCGAGCGGTGCCCCCATAGTACTGTGAGGTATTGAAAAACTCATGATCTTCACTTGCCCCACAAACACCTTTAAATGGGAGACCCATAATGGGTGCACACACATTTCTACATTACTGTACAGTCTTTACAGCCACACCTACACTTTTCCTCGTAAGTGTATATATTGTAATGTATATGGTTGTAAATTTGGCTTGGTCCGCAATCGATATGAACCGTGACTTGATGGATACCGTAATGAAATTGACTGGATTCTTTGGATCTGATATATTTGCATGTCCGTTATAAATAGATATAGAATGTAACATATTTGTGGATAGTAGTCTATTATGACTTGCTCCTCTGGACCGAGAGATTCTATCTTTAGTTTTAAACCGATAATTAATTATTTTTAAATTGATAATTATTTAGTTTCGTAAAAATTGGTCGTTGCCAATTTACCGGCAGTTTTTAAATAAGTTTCTTATGTTCTTGTGGTTCGGAACCCACGTAAAATTGTAGGTCCCCTCCGCCACCACGGAGGACATACACAATACACGATTACGAACACAGTTAGGTAGACCAGCCATGAGTGGATCCTAGGGTCTTTGTTGGTCTGAAACATTATAACATTATAACATTATATATATATATATATATATATATATATATAATATATATATATATATATATATATATATATATATATATATATATACACAGTGTGTCCGTAAAGTCATGGTGGGATTTTAAATAGCTATATTATTGCAACGAAACATGATAATGAGATGAAAAAAAGGCAAATTGAAGAACAACTCTAAAATAATAACTTTATTTAAGTAGTTCGATATGGGCTCCTCTGGTAGCCCTGCAGACATCTAGGCGGTGATTCAATTCCAACCACACACGCCCAAGAACATCAGGAGTGACGGATGCGATAGCTTCCGTGATTCGCTCGTGCAAGTGATGAATATCCCTAATGGGTACACTGTACACGCTTTGCTTGACGTAACCCCACAAATAAAAGTCCAAAGGTGTCAGGTCCGGAGAGCGTGGAGGCCATGGCTTCCATCCTCCTCTTCCTATCCATCTCTGTGGAAATTTTTCATTAAGGAATTCTTGAACAACGTTGGCATAGTGCGGAGGAGCACCATCTTGCTGAAAGATGACATTATTGTCAATAAATTGGGGTACTGCAAAATGTTCCAACATAGCGAGGTAGTTGTGTGACGTCACAGTGGGTTCCGCGAAGAAAAATGGCCCAATCACTCGATCTCGTGCTAGAGCACACCACACATTAACTTTCGGGCTATTACGCTCATGTTCAACATAGGCATGTGGACAGCCTAGACTAACTACGAGATAAAGGTTAAGCTTAGCCTAGACTAACTACAAGATACAACTTTGAGAGTTGTTCTTAAATTTGGCATTGTTTCATCTCATTATCATGTTTCGTTGCAATAATATAGCTATTTAAAATCCCACCATGACTTTACGGACACACTGTATATTGCCTCAATATCTTCATATTTATTAAATAGGAAAATAAGAATTTTGTGGCTTTGCAGATTAAAACCCATGTCTGAGCCAAAATCAAAAAAGAAAAGACTGTTTCAACCGGTCTGGGAGAAAGACTATGGATGCGTTCAGCACAACGACCGTGTTCAATGGTCTTTGTTCAGAAATTATTACCGCTCGCTCTTACAATATTGAACGTCATTATTCATCAAAACATGAAGCGTCTGTTCAAACGAGATCTTAACACAAACTAGTTTTGTTGCATCACTTGGGCTAGCCAAATATGGTAAGCCTTTTACTGGAGGTGAATTTTTGAGGGAAATTTTCCTTGACTGTTCACAGAGCTGGGCAATAAATACATTGAATGTATTTAAATACTAAATACTAAATACATGGGAGAAATGTATTTAAATACTAAATACTAAATACATTTTACGAATGTATTTAGATACTAAATACAAAATACATCAATTGTATTTAAATACATTTGTAAATACATTTTAAATACATACAAATTTTAACATATGCATTCACTAATTCACTAAGCCATGACACGCACACGATAAAGAAATCAACCGCTTTCGACTAAGAGTGGCACACAACTGATTGAACTGACACGTTGAAACATGAACCATGCTGTACTACACTGTCGACGCGTCGTACTGTGCTAGTACAGAACGTGTATTAAACCAGTAAAGTATTTACATTTTTATATTTGAGTATTTAAATACATTGTATTTAAATACTCATTAAAGTATTTAAATACTGTATTTAAATACATGAAAAACAATGTTATTTATAATACAGTTCTAAATACACAAATGTATTTAAATACGTATTTAAATACAAATGTATTTAAATACTGCCCAGCTCTGACTGTTCAGAAGAATTGTTCGCTGATTTTCATAACAAAAAGCAAATTCTAAATAGAATAAATGAAATGCCGTTATCTGCTAGGACCGTTCAGCGTCGTGTCGATGATATGTCTAAGGACGTTAATGAGCAGATTAAGACTGATTTACTTTCGAGTGATGTTATTAGCTCAGCTGTTGACGAAAGTACTGATATAAATAATATTGCTAGGCTGGCAATAGTTGTTCGCTATGCAGCAATAAATTCTCCTACTGTTCATGAAGAGCTATCTATGTGCACTCTCACCGATGTTAGACAGTCCTAGAATTCTTTAAGTTTGAAGATGGAAATGGCCTAGATTTGAAGAAAAAAATATTTTCAGTGACAACAGATGGATTTGTCAAGCTATTAGAAGAAGAAGTAGGAAGACCTATACTTTCATTTCACTGCATTATTCATGAAGAAAATTTGTGCGCAAAAGCATCCTCGAAACAGTTAAATGATGTAATGAGTGTTGTAGTTAAGATTACTAACATAATTGTCGGACATTCATCCTTGACTCACAGAAAGTTTAAAATTTTTTTAGAGGAAATAGAATGTGAATATAAGGATTTATTGATGCACGCTGAAGTTTGCTGGTTAAGCAGAGGGAAAGTTCTGAATAGATTTTTGGCCTGCATCGATGCTATAGAAATTTTTCTAAATGAAATTGGCAAGAGTTTTCCTCAGCTTAAGGACAGAGATTGGATTTTAAAATTAAGGTTCTTAACAGATATTACAAATCATTTCAATGATTTTAATTTACGACTCCAAGGTAAAGAACATACTATTCTTAAAATTTACGAGGAATGGCAAAGTTTTTGTTTGAAGATTGCTGTATTTCGTGATGACATACATGAAAGTACATTCAAATACTTTCCTTCACTGAATGCGCACGAAGAAATTAATGATGCCAATTTGAATATGCTTATAAGCTACATTCATGCCATTAAAATGGAGTTAGAATCAAGATTTAAAAATCTTAAGGCCTACGGTCATGGGCGCCCGCAGGTAGGGGCAAGGGGGGGCGCTTGCCCCCCCCCTGGAAATGCCAAGAAAATATATTAAATATTTTCTAAGAAAATATTTATATCCTAAACTTGCTGAAAAGTATCCAACTGCCTCCTAAAGGGTGAAATTTTTTATTTGTGTGCATCATAAAAGGTTGCTACCTTTTTATTTGTTCAGAAGCCCCCCCTTAAAATTATCCCGCCAAGTTGGCAGCGCCAACTCAAGCACCTGGCTGCATGCAGTGCGTGGCAGCCATTGTTTTTGATCAGTTTTTCCGACACTCAGAGAGTGAGGACGCGGATTTTGTGGTCTGTGTTACATAAACTGGATACCCTGTTTTCAGGACTTCTGTGATTATTTTGTAGTGCCTTGCACCACAAGATTATCTTTTATTAGTGAAAATTGCCACAAGTGAAATATTTTAAGTCTAAATAAATAACTACAAGTTAAACATGTCCAGTGATTAATTTTAATTCTTAAGCATTCAGTGTATAGTAATTTAGTTAAAAATTAAAGTGCAATCATTAAAGAAGTTTAAAGCAAATATAAAAATATATTTTTTGCTTTAAACAATGTAAATTTTGGGGGTATGGTGTGACTAGACATGAGTTTGCTTTTAAGGATTATTTTAGCTTGTTGGTAAAATTGTGAAGTAAAAACAAACTTATGTGCAACGACAACACAAGGGACGCCGTTTCCACATTTTATTATTTGAAAGCACATTAAATTTTGCCCCCCCTTGGAAAAAATCCTGCGGGCGCCCATGCCTACGGTCCAATGTTTTGCTTTATCATAAAGCCAGATGAAATACATGAGAATTTACTGGAATTAAAATATTTCAACTTCCTTGGAATTGAAGATATGAAGATGGAGCTGATTAACCTTAGCAGTTCGTCTTTATGGACAGATAAATTCAAAAACTTAAGAACTAGCCTTGAGAAAACAGAAGAAAATCATCTACATATGATATCTACATGTTGGGCATCTCTTCCGTCCAAGTTTTTCTCTTAAGAAAATAGCTTTTGCTCTTCTTTCAGCATTTGGATCGAGTTATACATGTGAACAGATATTTTCACAAATTAAATTCATAATAAATTCATCACGGAACAGAATCACTGCAGAAAACTCAACTTCATGTGTCTTACTAAAAACATTCAACTATTCCCCAAACATTTCGAAGCTTTCAAATAAAATGAAGCAGTACCATAAAAGCCCTGATTTAGTTTAGTTCAGTTTTACATTGAATTTTTATTTTATTAAAGGTTTGTTTAAGTTTATTTGTCTTTAAATGAAATGAAGCAATACCATAAAAGTCACTGATTTAGTACAGTTCAGTTTTTACATTGAATTTTTTTATTTTATTAAAGGTTTGTTTAAGTTTATTTGTCTTTAATCGATATACCTGTAAAATACACCTTATAACTTGTAAGAAAATATAAAAATAAGTAATAGTAGTAAAACAATTTTGAGCACTGACCCATTATACAAGTGATATAAGACATAAGTGACCCATTATAAAAAAAGTTTGCCGAACCACTGTTTTAGAGCAATTTGAAAAAGGGATTGGGTTCAGAGATGGTTGTTATGAAGTTGGCCTCCCTTGAAAGGATTCTTGCAAACCCAGTTCAAACCTTCAGCTAGCTAATAGGAGGTTGGAGACTTCATTGTACAGGCTAAGAAAAAATGAGTTGTTAATTGAATACAATGAGGCCATCCTAAGCTATAAAGGAGGGCTATGCTGAAATGGTGCAAGGTGAGCTGGTGAGCCAGGAGGCACATTATCTGCCATACTATGCAGTGGTACGGCGAGACAAAACTACCACCAAACTGAGGGAAGTTTTTGATGGCTCAGCCAAGGACAAAGGTGGTGTGTCCTTGAACGACTGTTTGGATGCTGGGCCAAATTTAAATGCAGATTTATTTTCCTTGTTACTGAGATTCAGGTTTGGTAGAGTAGCATTGACTGCAGATGTGAAGCAAGCCTTTTTGCGGATAAAGTTAAAACCAGAAGACAGAGATGCAGTAAGGTATCTGTGGGTGGATACGAAAGACTTGTTGGAAAATGAACCTAAGGTTCAAGCATATAGAATGAAGTCAGTGTTGTTTGGCCTCAGCTCTAGTCCATTTCTGTTGGCAGCTACTATGCAGTACCATTTTAAGAAATATTTGAAGTCTATCCTAACACTATTGAACACATAAGGAAAAATTTTTATGTTGATGATTTGCTGTGTTCCGTGGATAATACAGAAATGGCTAAACAGATATTCATGGAGGCTAGAGCTATAATGAGGGAGGCTGGCATTGAGCTTAGAAAATGGTAGACCAATCATTCTCAATTACAAGAGTTTATGAGTCAGTCCTGTGTAGTACCTGATGCAGCAGAAAGTATTGAGGATTCTGGTATTAAGGAGTTGCGGGCAATAGACACAAAGGTGCTACGCATGGTTTGACAGCAAGGAGAGGATTTGTTTACCTTCAATGGGAAATCTTTAGTAGAGCTGGCTAAGAATGAGACAAGGTGGACAAAACGTACAGCTCTTAGTTTGGCTTCGAAGGTCTTTGATCCTCTTGGATTCCTGGCTCCATTTGTGATAAAGTAAAAAATTTGGTTTCAGAGCCTCTGGGGAATTGGACTTGGTTGGGACCAAGAGTTACCTGATCATATGGTGGTAAGGTGGAAATATTGGTTCAAAGAATTAGCACATCTTGGAGACATTGAAATCCCAAGATGGTACTTTCGAGAGTTGAACAATAGTTCAGACAATTTGGAGCTGCACATCTTTTGTGATGCAAGTGAGGAAGCCTATGCAACTTGTATTTATATAAGAAGCACATTCAAAGAGGAAGTAAGTTGCAGGTTGGTTGCTGCAAAGAGCAGAGTAGCACCTTTGAAAAGGCTTTCTATTCCAAGGTTGGAATTGATGGGTGCAGTTATTGCTAGTCGGTTTGCAGTTACAGTGCGAAAGTCTTTGGCCCTCTATGAAATTCCAAGCTATTATTGGACAGACTCCACTATAGTTTGGCACTGGTTAAGAAGCCAGGCAAGGAAATGGAAACCATTTGTTGCCAATAGGGTGGAGGAAATTCAAGTACATACAGATCCCAAGCAATGGAAGCATTGTCCAGGCACCCAAAACCCAGCTGATTTACCAACACGAGGAATTTCAGTGAAAGATCTTGCACAGTCAAGTTTGTGGTGGAATGGGCCAGAGTGGCTAAAACTTGGAAGTGAAAACTGGCCTTCTAATCAGCCTATTGTAGGAGAATGCCAGGCTCAAGAAGAATGGGTGAGTGAAATGAGAAAATGCACTGTGAACAGTTGTCAAGTTAGGCAGCAGGACCCGATATTGAGGCTTGAGGACATTAGCAGTCTGAAAAGGTTGTTGTTGTTTAGCCGATCAGCACACCCTGATCGAGCAAGCCGGCGGCACGCAGGTAACCGATCGCCCTCTCCGGAGTGGACCAGAGGTTCAGCGCACGAGTGATGTTGTGTTGTGTTCGTTGTTGTGCTAGAGCGGTACAGTCTGTCATAATGTGTTCAATTGTTTGTGGTGTGTCCTGGCACAGGTGGCAGGTGTCGTCTATGGAGTTGTCTAGCCTGTGTTTATATGTCCGTAAGTTGGGGTGATGTCCACATCGGAATCGTGCTAAGTTAACTCGATCCGATCTGCTCAGGCTGATCTCTGACCTGTTAATGGGTGGCGGCTTCGCACCTAGGACCGCATTCGGACCGAGTCGTGTCAGTGCTTTGTGGGTTAGGTGTGTGCGTGTGTGTGTGTGTGTGTTTTCTGTACTGTGTGATGTCTGTGGGGCGTGGTATGGAATGGAGTATTTGGTTATAATGTCTCTCTGGTGTTACCTTAATGGTGCGAGGTGTTGGTGCATGATTGTACATGTAGTGGCAAGGGTGGTGTGGGTTAGTTGTCGCTGCTGCCATGAATTGTGTTCCCCTCATGTCTAAATGTTCCCTAACTTTCAGTATTTTGGTTTCTGTGTGCAGGCGTTCTATTGGTGTTGTTTGAGTGCATCCTGTAATGATACGAAGTGCGTTGTTTTGTATTGTCTTTAAGGTGTTTATGTGTGTGTTTGAGATAATGGGTGCCCAGCATGGGCTAGCATAGTCCATAACTGAGTGAATATATTGTTTGTATATGAGTGATGTTGTTTCCTGCTGGTGTCCAAAGTTTGTGCTTGTTAGTACCCTAAGCGTGTTAAGTCTTGACGTACATTTGTTTTTAATGTCCTGAATGTGGTTTGCAAAAGATAATGATGTGTTGTATGTGACCCCAAGTATTTTGGTCCTGTGAGTGTGTGGAGTGTTGATGTTGTTTAATGTAAGCTGTAGAATTACCTAGTGTTCTTTTGTGTTGCTTGTACGCAAGGTGATGGTTGATTTTGTGGGTGCTACTTTGAGTCTATTGTGTGTGAGCCAGTCTTGTATACTGTTTATGTATGTTTGTAGGTTATTTGTAGCGGTGTCGATGTTGTTGTGGGTGGATGTTAGACTGTTAGAGTGATGTCATCTGCATATGATGATAAGGTAAGCTTGTTATCTATGGGTGTTGGAATGTCATGCATGTATAAGTTGAAGAGTGTTGGTGAGAGAACAGAGCCTTGAGGGACCCCGTTCGGAAAAAGCTTGTTTTTGGATGACTTGCCATTAAATGTGACATGTGAATATCTTCCTGAAAGATAGTTGTTCAACCACCTTTTGGTGTTATTGTGCATGTTTGTGTTGAGTATTTTGTTTATGAGAGAGAAGCGTGGGATAGCATCAAATGCTTTACTAATGTCTATTGTTGCTAATAGTGTGTGGGGTCGCGAAGTTAATTTTCCGCATTTATATTACAGTATTTTTATATTAGTTACCGACAAACCAATTTTGCGCGTACCAAATTGTATATATTTTATCATTGTGTAATTTTAAGAATCATATATAATCTTTATAAATAAGTATTGTACATAAATTTATATATATATTAATTAATTCAGCTGTATAAATAACAAAATCTTCTGTAAAATAACCTCAGCCAACCAAGAACTCAATAAACTCTGAAAACGACCGGCTTTTCCTTCAAGACGCCAACCCCCAAACGACAGGGAGAGAAGAGGACACGAGAGGCCCCTAAAAGAGATACCCAACAAAGCGATAGCTTGCCTCTCGTATCCTTCATTCTTCCCGGCAACTACAAGTAGCACCAAGAAGGAACCAGCTACAATTGGTGACCCCGGAGTGACCCGAAGCAGCCAGCGGAAGCAGCATCCTTCAGTCGCCGGGCGGAACAAACCGAAGCCACGCCTCTTCGCCGCCCACCCGTAGTAGCCGGTCGGAACCAAAGCAGCAGCAGACCCGAATTACATTCCCGCAAGATGGAATCTGTTGAATCAGGAGTGCACCATGTCACCATCAAGCCACCCACGTTCTCTGAAGCGTCGGCCGCAGGATGGTTCTCCATCATGGAGGCACAATTCCACATTTCCAGAATAACATCCGAAGAGACCAAATTTTTCCATGTTCTAGCCTCGTTACCCCCCGAAGTCGTCTCACGAATTTCAGCAGCAACTCTCTCCAACAAGTCGTACACCGATTTAAAAGAAGAAATCGTGAGTCATTACGAAAAGACGAAGCCAGAACTCTTCGAACGACTCATCTCCAACACTCCTCTCACTGGAAAGCCCTCCCAATTCCTTCAAGATATCCACCAAACGGCACTGAAGGTGGGCGTCAGCGATGATTTGGTGAAGCATAAATTCATCCAGGCGCTCCCATCCTCAATAGCGCCCGTCGTAGCAGCACAAAAGGAGCTGACGCTAACTCAACTCGGCAAACTAGCCGATGAGTTAATACCGTTCGCTCAACAAAGCTGCTACGCGGCGCCAACGTCAACTCGAGCCAATACAAGCCCAAGAACGAATATCCCCATCGGCCTAAAACCCTTCAGCGAGAATCAGCGGCCGGTGGTGTGCCGCGCGCACCTTTATTATGGCCCCCAAGCAAGGACCTGCAGGCCATGGTGCAAGTGGCCAAATAAAGATGACGCCAAGCTGCTCCCCTCGTCACGCCCAAATTCAAGATCTTCCTCACCATCAAGAGAAACGTCGGAAAACTAGATAAGCAGGCTGTGATTAACGCGACGTCCGGCCTGCCGCTGATCTCAGTCGCAGCTCGCATCGCCAGTCTGAAGGTCAATTTTATCATTGACACAGGAGCGAGCATCTCAATTTTACCACCAACTTGTGTCAATGATTGTCAACTCCACCCAACCGCAGTAAAGATTTCCACCGCAAACGGTCAGCCGCTCGAAATATTCGGAGAAGTAACACTGGACATATCAATTCCTAAATTACGAAGAATATTCAGGTGGCCATTCGTCGTCGCCCAAGTCTCCAGTCCACTTCTCGGCGCCGATTTTCTATCCCATTATGACATCCTTGTGGACTGCAAGCATGGCATTTTGAAGGATAGAGCAACAACTCTTCAAGCCACTACTAAACCTGTGCAATCCAAAGACCTTCACCTCATCAATATTAACCCTACCGACAAATTACCTCAAGAAATCAGGAACCTGCTTGACAAGTACTCCTCACTACTGAAACCAGCTCAACCGCAGAAAGTTTCCACCAACACTGTCAAGCATACCATCGACACTGGCAGCGCACCACCAGTGTTTGCAAGCCCTCGACGTCTTCCACCCGATAAATTATCCTCAGCTAAGGCTACTTTCAACAACTTACTTCAAGATGGAATTATAGAACCCTCAAAATCACCATGGGCCTCACCGTTACACCTCGTTCCGAAGAAGATACCAGGCGAATGGCGGGCGTGTGGTGATTATAGAAGCCTAAACGCTGTCACGAAACCGGACAGATATCCACTTCCTCATATAAGAAGTCTGTCAACATCTCTGCACGGAAAATCATGCTTTAGCAAAATCGATCTAGTCAGAGCATATCACCAAATTCCAGTCCACCCAGAAGATATCGAGAAAACGGCTATAACAACTCCATTTGGTTTATTTCAGTATTTATACATGCCATTTGGTTTAAGAAACGCCCCTGCAACATTTCAACGCTTCATGGATACAATTTTCAGAGGAGTTGACTGCGTATTTGTGTATCTCGACGATATTTTAGTCCATTCAAATAACGCAGTTGACCATTTGAAAGACTTAGAACGCGTATTCAAGATCCTTCAAGAACACAATTTAAGAATTTCCTTAGAAAAATGCATATTTCAGCAATCCAAAATTGAATTTCTGGGTCATGAAGTTTCCCCAGCAGGCATTCGTCCTCCTGTAAACAAAGTCTCCGAAATTCAAGATATTCCCCAACCGCAAGATTACCAAAGCCTCAGAAGATTCCTAGGAATGACGGGATTCTATCGCCATATGATACCCCGTTACGCCGATTTAGTCTCACCTTTAAGTGAAATCGTCAGAACTCAAGTCAAAAGCAAAAGTCTACAGTGGAACGACGAAGCAATTCAAGCCTTTCAAGATGTCAAGGATGCACTACGGAACGCCGTTACGCTTTGTCATCCTCTTCCATCAAGCTCAATCCTTCATTTAGTTACGGACTGCTCACAAATAGCAGCTGGAGCAGTTCTTCATCAAATAATCGACAGCACACCAGTTCCCATCGCCTTCTTTTCCAAGAAATTAACTACAACTCAGCAAGCGTACGCCGCATACGATAGAGAATTACTCGCAGCATACCTAGCCGTCCTGCATTTCCGTCAATTTTTAGAAGGTCGTCAAGTAATACTCTTCACGGATCACAAACCGATGGTTTCTGCCTACAAGAGTCCCTTACGAGCCAAGACAGACCGACAACAACGTCATTGGTCTGCCATCACGGAATACGTATGCGATGTAATACATATCTGTGGATCCGAAAACGTCGTAGCGGACTGCCTTTCACGCAACGTAAACGCAGTACATATCGACGCTTTCGATTTATCAGCAATCGCGGAATCTCAACAAAAAGATCAAGAAACGCAAGAATTTCTCCCACGTCTCAAGCCGTTCCCGTTTCCAGAAAATACAACTTTATATTGCGATACATCCACGCCATATCCCCGTCCTTTTGTTCCCAAGCAGCATCGATCTTCCATCTTCAATCAATTTCATAATATTTCTCATCCAGGCATCAAGCAATCACTTCGTATCATTAAATCAAGATACTTTTGGCCCTCAATGAATAAGGATATTCGAACTTGGTCCCGAAATTGTGAATCATGTCAATCCTCAAAAATTTCTCGCCATACAAAATCAGAAATAACCCCCTTCGATTTACCAAGTTCAAGATTTGAAACGGTACATATCGACATCGTCGGTCCCTTACCGCCAACCACTTTGCCCGGTCAAACATATCCTTCCCCATATAGATATCTCCTAACCTGCATCGATCGTGCCACAAGATGGATAGAAGCATATCCTCTGATTGATACTACAGCCACATCAATAGCACACGCATTTCTCGATGTATGGATTTCAAGATTTGGTGTACCACTGCAAGTCATAACGGACCGCGGATCCCAATTCGAATCCGAACTCTTTAGGGAACTCTCAGCTCTCATCGGATTTCACCGACTAAGAACTTTGTCGTATCGCCCTCAGACCAACGGAATAATTGAAAGATCTCATCGCACCATCAAGACAGCAATCATCGCTCGAAAACAAGATTGGCTCCCCGCTTTACCCATAGTTCTCCTTGGTTTACGCAGTCTCCCCAACGAATCGGGTTATTCACCGTTCACCACCGTCACCGGAACCACCCTATTATGCCCGAGGCCAATGATCGCCAATTCGTCGTCAAAATCCAATTCAAAATTCATCTCCGAATTAGCCAAGAAAATGACGCAAATCGATTTCGCCCAACTCTCTCAAGGAAACATTCACTCAGCCCCCAAATCATTCATTCCATCGGAACTCCACAAATCAAGCCACGTATGGGTACGCATCGACCGCGTTCGAAAACCATTCGAGGCACCATATCAAGGACCTTTCCGTGTTCTCGAACGCCACGATAAGTACTTCGTAATAGAAAAAACAACGGATCATCAGAAGCCATTTCAATTAATCGTTTAAAACCGGCGTATATAGTTTCAGGTCCCACACAGGTACCGGGCGCACAATCGGACGACATCGGATCGGAGAAAAAGCACGCAAGGAAAAAGGACGATGGAGGACGCACCTCGGAGGTAGCAAATACAGACCTCAGGACGGGCGCGCAGGACAACGCAACAACCGGAAACGAGGCCGACCGAGGATCAACGCGAGCTGGACGAAGGATCTGATTCAAATCAAGACCCGAATATTTCTACTTTTGATATACGTGCTCCGCTTCTCAGGGTGGGCAGTAGTGTGGGGCCACGCAGTTAATTTTCCGCATTTATATTATTTTTATATTAGTTACCGACAAACCAATTTTGCGCGTACCAAATTGTGTATATTTTATCATTGTGTAATTTTAAGAATCATATATAATCTTTATAAATAAGTATTGTACATAAATTTATATATATATATTTAATTAATTCAGCTGTATATAAAATAACAAAATCTTCTGTAACCTCAGCCAACCAAGAACTCAATAAACTCTGAAAACGACCGGCTTTTCCTTCAAGACGCCAACCCTCCAAACGACAGGGAGAGAAGAGGACGCGAGAGGCCCCTAAAAGAGATACCCAACAAAGCGATAGCTTGCCTCTCGTATCCTTCATTCTTCCCGGCAACTACAAGTAGCACCAAGAAGGAACCAGCTACAAGTGTACGTTGAGCTGGTTGTCTGGAGTTGATGCCATCCATGATGTGCTGCGTGAGGTTAGTGAGTAATGTCGTGGTTGAGTGGTGAGGTCTGAATCCATGTTGAGTAGGCGATAGTGGAATGTGTGGGTTGGTGATTTGTAAGATTAGTCTTTCTGTTACTTTGGAAGGTGTGCATAGTAAAGTAATGGGTCTATAGGAAGCTGGTTCTGTTGGATTTTTGTTTGGTTTGAGTAGTGTAATAATTTTACCTTGTTTCCATATGTCAGGAATAATATAGTGTTGGCATGAATATGTGCTGATATTTGTGAGAGCTAGTATTCCTTGTGGGCCCAAGTGTTTAAGGTGTATGTTAGATATGTTGTCTGGTCCAGTAGCCTTCGAATTCTTAATGTTTTTGATGATCTTGGTGGTCTGGTCTGTATTGAAGGGTGTAATGGTCGTGTCGAGTCTGTAGGTTTTCTTGTGTTTGGCTGTTTGTCTGTCTGCGTGTTTCTGGTTGTTGTCTCTGTTTAAGTGACTTATCTTTGCGTAGTGATTAACTAGAATGTTAGCTTGTTGTGTGTATGTTGAGATATTATTTTGGCTGCGACAGATAGCCGCGTGTGAGGTGTGAATGCCGCTGTTAGAGTGGGTAATGCTGTTTATAGTCTTGTATAGCCTGGATGTATCTGTGGAGTGGTTTAGTGTTGTTATGAATTCCCTGAATGTTTCTGTTTGTTTTTCTTTGAAAAGGTTGTTAAGAGTGACAGCATGGGTATATAGATTTACAAGCAATATTAAGGGAGAAACAAGAAGGGAAGGAATTCTGAACAGTAAGGAGATTCAGCAAGCCAGGCAATACTGGGTGGTATATGTGCAGAAGGAAAAATTTGGTGAAGAAAGGGAATTGCTCACCAGCCGTCCATTACAGGTTCTACCAACACATTCTGCTCTCAAGGGTTTGGATGTGTTTTTGGATCAGGATTTATTGAACGTAGGAGGTAGACTACAGTTTTCTGGGCTTCCAGAGGAGAAAAGACATCCAATTTTGCTACCTTCTTGGGGGCACTTTGTGGAACTTTTGATCCTGGATACTCATCATAAGTTGTTACATGCTGGAGTTAGAGAAGTGATAATAGATATCAGACAACAGTTTTGGATTCCCAAAATTAGACAAGTAGTAAAAAAGGTCTTGCATAAATGTGTGGTTTGCAAACGTTGGAGTGAAAAGCCTTATTATGAAAAGGTGGCTCCACTTCCAAGAGAACGGTGTGTCTATACTGTCCCATTTGATGTAGTGGAAGTAGACTTCGCAGGTCCAGTCTATGTGTATAAGCAATGGGAGTCTAACAAAGGTTATATGTCTTTTCACATGTGCTACCACCAGAGCAATCCATTTGGAGTTGGTAAGCAACTTAAATAGTGATGTATTTCCTTTGGCCTTTAAAAGGTTTGTGAATAGAAGGGGTTTCCCAAATAAAATCATATCGGATAATGCAAAAACCTTCAAAAAGGCTGCAAAGGAACTCCAAGAAGTTTGGTCCTTGCTAAAAGAGGAAGGATTCCAATCCTACTTTTCACACCAAGGGGTACAGTGGGAGTTTATTGTTGAGAGAGCACCATGGTGGGGAGGATTTTGGGAAAGGCTAGTGAGAAGAGTAAAGTGTCTATTAAAGAAACTTTTAGTTAATGCTCATTTGAGCAAAGAAGAATTCTGCACTGTTTTGTGTGAAGAGTAAAAGCAATGGTGAACAGTAGGCCTATCACCTTTGTTTATAACAGTATGCAGGATGCAGAGCCATTGACACCAAATCATTTTCTTTGTGGTAAACGATTAACATCAAGCCCCAGTTTGCCAGAAGACTTGTAGCCTATCCAGAGCACTCAAGGAGAGTTAACCAGAAGGTTCAAGTACCTTGAAGAGCTACAAGATCAGTTATGGAAGAGGTGGCAGATGGAATACTTGCCAGAACTCAATTATTACCCATCAGGCAATGTAAAGGGCTCCAATGCAAATTGTATCAAGGTGGGAGAAGTGGTAATGATTGGAGATGAAAGACCAAGGCAATGCTGGAAGCTTGGCATAATTGAAGAGTTGTTTGTTGGCAAAGACAATTTAGTTAGGTCTGCACTGGTAAAGACATCAGGATGAAAATTAAAGAGACCTATACAAAAACTCTATGCTTTAGAAATCAGCAAAAACACGGATAGTCAAGATGAAATATTTGTTTGAGTTACAGCCTCATGGAGAAGGCTTGGCTAAATTTGCAGAAGGTAATGACAACAATGCCTCTTCGGTGGGGAGTGTTAGAAAATCTAGAAGAGGAAGAGCCATTGTTGTCCCAAGGCGATATGATGACTAAGCTGATTGTTGCAGCATTGCTTGTATATATTAAGTTAAGGTGTATATATATCCATCTCATAATTGTAAGGTTAGTAAAAAATTCACTTAATTTAGAGCTAGCATTTTTGGGCTCTTGTGGCATCATTGTTTAGGCACTCTTGTGGCATCATTTTTTTGGGGCGCTGCGCGTCCTTCCTACTCATTTGTTGAATGCGGCACTTACAGGGCGTGGTCTTATAGAGAGCTCTCTCGCAATTCAGTTTGGTTGTTTAGATACAAAATTGTTGCATCGTGCAATGGTGCAGGTTGTGTTGTTGTTGCAAGGTTTAGAAAGAAGACCATAAATAGTGCCCCTTTTGTTTTTTATCTTAATTTTATGCAAGTGAGGCCTAAGGTAGGCCCACATCGAGTCAGCAACCCTGAGGTAGGACCTAATAGGACCTCAAGTCCGTAAGTTTTTAGTCTAGCTTAACTTGGTCTGTAGGTTAGACTGGCCCTTCAGAACTTGGCCGTTCACGGCTCAGCTGGGATTGTGAACCCAATAAAATAAAAAAATAACAGATATTGAAAGGTCTCAATTCCCTGAATGCAGATATACTCGTACAGTGGCGTAACTAAGCATACGCATTATACGCACGTGCGTATAGCTTAAAAAAAAAATTCGCGACCGGTTACCGATTAACATCTTTTCATTTACAGTACAGGGTGTACACAAATTATCGTTACAACTTCTCTCTCAAATAAAAATATTTGAAAACAAGATACACAAATCATTGCCATCTGTGAGAAAAAGTAATAAAGTTTCAAATAATCTCAAACACATTCAACATGGGCACCATTTGTCACGTAAGACGTCCAAACGGTATTCTATCTCCATCCATGTACGAGTATATAAAGGAACGGTCTCTCTGAACGTGCACACTGCGTGTAGAATGATGGACTCAATTTGTTGATACTACTGGCCACCACACTGTTGTCAGCTGAGAAAAAACTGGCCAAAGCTTTGATGTAAAAATAAGATCAGAATTTTAGTGTTAGGTTTGGTACTTTAATAAAGTTGTAGGTGTACCCCTTTCGTAGTTACTTTTCAAACAATGTGCAAGTGTCTCTAAGGAGACTAAAGACATGGTTACGCTCACAAATGGGTGCAGAGCGTTTTCCAGGGCTTGCTTTTCTTCACATACATCCTAACATCCCAGTCGACAAAGAAAATGTTAATGGGAGATTTAAAAACAGGAAATCGTAGGTTGCAATTTGTACTGTGAAAGTGGCATGCCTTGTAATTTAGTTGTTGTAATAGTTGTAATGTTGTAATAAATTGTTTATATTTAGGGCACAGCTGATTAACAAAAAGGCAAACATAAAAATTTTATTAAGAGATTTCGGAAGACAGGAAATCATAGAAATTATTGGTAATGTGAGCGTGCCATGTCTTTTGTAATTTGTAACTCTTGTGTATATACTGTAATGTAAATGGTGTTGTGTTAATTTTATGCCTTACTAGAGCTTACTGTCATCTTAAGGAATTGACTTTTTTTACCAAAAACAAATACCTTCCTGCATTCTTTATAGGCAGAACAAATATGTGATAATCGTTGGCAATTCTGTCACACCAGTTGCCTGCCAATGTATTATAATCTCAGGTCCTGGAAGGTGACCGCCCCCCTCCCCCCCCCCAAAAAATGTGCTCTGGAGCCGCCCTTGATTAACAGTAATGTGTGAGAACGTGAAATATTGCAATTAACTTTGATCTGCATATTGATACTAATTATTGCATATTGCTTTTTATATAACTAATAACTGCACAACACCTAACACTGTACTCGAGTCATCTTTTAATAATTACAGTATTTCAGAATTGCTGTATATTGTTAAAATTTCAAATTAAGTCCAGTATTCTGTTTTATTCATTTGTATATTTGTTTACTTATTTATTTACTTTATTATTCATTTATTTGTTTATAAATAAATATAATTTCTTGTGATGTTTGATGTATTTTCGATTTTCACGATCTCGTGCGTATAGTTTTTGAATGTCTGGCTGCGCCCATGAATATAGTATATTGTTCAAAAAACTTTAGTTTTCAGTTACGAGTGTTATATAATGAGAAAATTTTTACCCCTCCCCTTCATACAACTAATTTTGATGAAGTCCCTACAAATGGAACGCCTTGTCGATTAAAAACTGCAATAATGAAATAGCTACACCCTTATATTGGATCTGAAGAAGATCCCTGGACGCAGGGGAAATACCGAGCATCATGACAAGAGCGAACATTTTCCCTATATATTAAGGAGGGGATAGGTTTCAAGCAAACTATAGACCAGTTTCACTAACATTACATCTCACCAAAATACTTTAAAGAACTGTCAGAGACATAGGGGGATCCAGAGAGGGGGGGGAGACCATGGAGCTTAAATGAAGCAACGGGGCTTAATTTGGAAACAAAATTAGGTAAAACGTTTAAATGCTTATGTCCACGTTGCTTCAATTAAGCCCCTGGCGCCCCCTCTGGATCCGCCTATGGTCAGAGAGAAAATCTATGACTTTTTTGGTGACACAAGAAAGAGTCAATGAGAACCAGCACGGAATCCGATCAGGAAGATCGTGCCTATCACAACTAATAGAGCACTATATAACAATATCATAGACGCCCCTATAAACAGTGATGTGAAACCAAACCCGAACCCGGAACTGCCGGAACCGGTAAAATTTAGAGGAACTAAACCCGGAACCGGAACCGCCAAAAAACATACTAGTTCCTGGTTCCGGTTGGGCTTTATATTGGTGCTGCGAGTCGCCATGTAAAACTTGGGAAGCTTGAAAGTTGACAGTGTCTTTGACGCAAATCCACATTTCCCGGATATTATTCATGAAGCTGTATACACCGTGTCAGCGTTGCCCTGTACGCGGGTATCTGTTGAACGGCTCTTCCCGGCGCTGAAATTCATTCTCCGGGAGAGACGGTCAAACATGAAGAATGACTTGTTGGAGTCAATCCTATTCTTATGCCTAAATGACTTTTGATCTTTATTACATGTTAAGTTCAATAAAAATTTATCTATAAATGGATTGTCTATCAATAAATTATATGTAACATGTGTTTAAAAAAAATAAATATACTAAATATATAAAATAAACAAATAAAAACCTATTCTTTTAATTTTCTCGTGGGGTTCACTCTTGCCTAGGAACAGATTCCAGAACCGGTTCGGAACCGATCGGGTTGAGCTGGAACCGAATCCGAACCCGGAACCGTTTAGCTTCGGTTCCGCATCACTGCAAAGTTGAAAGCGATGAAAAATACGATGTCATATACACGGATTTTGCTAAAACATTCGAAAAGTGTGATCATTAAAGGCCTTGCAGAGGGACACGAACAAAATATACAAATGGTCAGAAGACAACAACATGTCATTTAACACCGAGAAATTTCAGCTCCTGAGATATGGTAGAAAAGAAGAACTTAAACAGACTGCATATTATGCTCCAGATAGACAGGAAATTCAGAGAAGCACGAAAGCGATCGATCTCGGGATAATAATGACAGATGATGCGAAATTCGAAACACAAAATCAGATAGCGATAAATAAAGCAAAAAGAGTCGCCGGACAGGTACTAAGAACGTTCAAGAGAAGGGACAGGACAGTAATGATTCCCCTGCTAAAAACACTGATTATACCAAAACTTGAATACTGCTCAGTTTTGACGTCCCCATATAAAAAGGAAGAAACTAATAAACTAGAAGAAACGCAAAGGCATTTCACAGCCAAGATTGATGGCTGCAAAGAACTCAACTACCGGGAAAGACTACGTAAACTAAATCTGTACTCCCTGGAAAGAAGAAGAGAGAGGTACACCATAATCTACATATGGAAAATGATGGAAAAACTGGTACCAAACTTAAAACTAAACCCAATTACCATTCAAACAACACTGGAAAATAGGAAAGGCAGAATGTGTAGTGTTCCCAAATTAAAGGCCCGACAAGGGACCTCCTCAACTCTGAAGGAAAATAGCTTGGTTGTCAGGGGGCCAAGACTTTTCAACCAGCTTCCAAAGAACCTCAGAAACGTAACGGGGGTCAAAGTTGAAGTCTTCAAGAGAAGACTGGATGCCTGGCTCAGGACGGTACCAGATGAGCCGGGCGTGCCTGGCTATATACGATGGAGAGCGCAAGAAAGCAACTCGCTCCTCCACCAAGCCAGACCTAGAGGCGGGGCCACCAGCTTGACCTCCGTGTGAAGAGAGGTCAACGCACGAAACAACATAAGGTTCATAAAGATGGTATAGTAGTTTGTTTATACCTCGTGGGCTTTCTCATCTGCATTTATATCAAAATAAGAAGGGAATAAGTTCTCAAAGGTCATATACACGGGTCACCATTATTGACTGATGTTGTTCAATGTTCCAAAGGGAGGTGGGTGATGATGCAAGGGGGTATTGCAACAAGGGGGTGGGGGTAGCCCCAAGTTGCATGAAGGGGGAGGGGTTCTGCACCCGAATTTTATAAAGTATCAGTAAATCCGTGTATATACTGTAAACTACAAAGTGAAATTCTCTGCGTGTAAGAAAGTACAATATACTCGTAGTTTACATAATTTATCACACGGTAAAATATATATTCAATCGAAATACGGTAGTCATCTGAGAAAAGTTTGAAACAAGGCAGGGTATGAAACCAAACCCATGTGACTGACTCCTACTGGAACGAAAAGAATGGATTCTTCTTGATCAGCCCCCAGCTTTAAACAAATCTTAGGATTCGTGCGGGTGAGCTTTATTTTCATATCTACCCCATTCACAAGCAACTTCTGGAATATGAAGTCTGTATGCAGGCGTCCAAAACACTCATATATCTTCCTTTTAGAATTTTTAAATTTGTCCTTCATACTACTTTCGTCTTTAGTCTGATAATAGCCCTCGGCAGTTAAAAAGGTATCCTTCGCTTTTCTGGAAAAGGTCAGCACATTTTCCAGATAGGCTCGTAGGTGATAGTACCCCGTTCCTGCCAAGATGTTGACCTGATTTAAATATACATTACACTGGTTGAATATGGAATGCAGAAAGTTTGTTTCAGGGTATACAGCATATTTGTCATCGCAGTCCGTTCCGTCAGAACGGGCTATACGTAATTTAGCGTACATGTGCATACAACTTGGATCAAAAAAGTAAGGGCCTGAGCTGGGTATCACGAATTCTATAGAAGCACTCAGGGAACTAATTGTGTTTAGCGGACTAATTGTAATAAAGTCACTGTGCTCAATAGAAACTTGAGTTGGGGGCATGTCAAAGAGGGACAGCTCCGATTTACAACATTGTGAACTACACGGATAGATGAAGCGTGCCATGACGAGTCAGAAGTAGTGCTACCTCTCTCGACAAGTAGTAAACAGTCTATGATTCATGAGAGCAATGTCCTTAGCTTATATCAGTAAAAAAAATGGTCAACCATTGTAATATTATTTTGCAGGTTTATGATGACTTTATTAGGATGTAAATAAGATTCCACTTTTTATTACGTTTATTGACCAATATCCATAACGCTAAACAATGATGGAACTCTGAAACATACAAACAAAACATAAACACATACATGAAAAATAAAGGCATCAACATGAAGACACTAATCAATAATAATGAATATTCTCTAGAATGTTATACCTAAGTAAAATCATTTGTGTTTATATTCAATTCGATTAAACTGATGAATCTGATGACGTCTGAATTAAACTGATGAGATGTAAGATACTTTATTATATGAAGGTAATGATATTTTCTTTGATGTAATTAATCCTAACCTGTAGTATAAACAATTCATATAAATGCTCTATGTTTACTACGTATATCTATATTTTTATTATAACTTGCGTCATACACTGCAGCCATACACTGCTTTCGAAGCCTGTGGCCAGCTGTTTCATTTCAATAGAATCCCGTTTGGTGTAACAAACGGCGTAGTCTGTTTTCAGAGAGTAATCGATGACATAATTCGTAAAGAGGGTTTAAAGGATATCTTCATTTATGTGGACGATATCACTATATGTGGACATGATCAGAAGGAGCATGATGATAATTTGACAAAATTTTTAAATGTTGTAAAAAAGTATGATCTTCATATTAACGAAAATAAGAGTTCTACATCTAAGTCAGCTATAGATCTACTAGGTTATAAAATAAGTAATGGTTCTTTAAGGCCTGATCCTGAGAGGTTAAAACCGCTGCTCGAAATGCCTCCTCCTAATAATGCTAAAGACATGCGCCGAGTAATGGGTATGTTTGCCCACTATTCTAAATGGATCGGAAAATTTTCCGAGAAAGTACGGCCTTTGATTGAAAATATAACATACCCTCTCCCTCTTAACATAATTAATGATTTCGAAAATCTTAAAAGTGATATTGCTAATTCTGTTGTTGTTGCCATTGATGATAATATTCCTTTCGTAGCAGAGACTGATGCGTCTGATTACGCAATAGCTGCTCAACTTTGTTAAGCTGGACGTCCAGTCGCCTTTTTCGCCCGTACTCTGTCACCCTCTGAAAGGAATCATTCCTCTATAGAAAAAGAAGCATACGCCATTATTGAGTCTATCCGAAAATGGCGGCATTATCTGCTTGGTAAACACTTTAAATTAGTAACGGATCAAAGGTCAGTAGCGTTTATGTTTGACACTAAACATAAAGGAAAAATTAAGAACGAGAAAATCATGAGATGGAGACTTGAATTATCAAGTTTCAGTTATGACATTGTATATCGACCCGGAAGAGAAAATATAGCTCCAGATACGCTTTCTCGCGCATTTATAGCATCTATTAATAAACATCATTTAGAAAAGTTACACATTGCCTTGTGCCATCCCGGAGTAACTAGAATGTGGCACTTTGTTAGAAGCCGAAACCTCCCATATTCAATTGAAGATGTAAAAAACGTTATTTCAAAATGTACTGTATGCGCCCACTGTAAACCAAAGTATTTAAATAGTAATCAAGGTCAGTTAATAAAAGCTACACAACTTTTCGAAAGATTAAATATTGACTTTAAAGGTCCTTTGCCTTCCAATTCCCGTAATCGTTATCTGCTAACGATAGTAGACGAATTTTCGAGGTTTCCTTTCGCGTTTTCATGTGCGGACACTTCCGCTGAAACTGTAGTTGATTGTCTTAGTCAACTTTTTGCTATCTTTGGTGCACCCGCGTATGTGCACTCCGATAGAGGTTCCTCCTTTATGTCGTATACACTTAAACAGTTTTTGAACTCACGCGGAGTGGCCACTAGTAGAACGACCCCATATAATCCCCAGGGAAATGGTTTAGTTGAGAGACATAACGGAATTATATGGAAAGGAATAAATTTAGCTTTGGCTTCAAGAAAACTCCCTGTTGGCTGTTGGGAAACGGTTTTGCCCCAGTGTATTACATAGCATACGATCTCTTTTATGTACTTCTACAAACTGCACCCCTCATGAGAGATTATTTAATTATCAGCGTCGATCTACAAATGGACGTTCCATACCTACGTGGCTTATCGCCCCGGGTAAAGTATTATTGAAAAATTATACACGTCACTCTAAATATGAGCCTCCAGTTGAAGAAGCAGAACTCATTGAGGCTAATCCTGAATATGCTCATGTTCGTCTCCCGGGAGACCGAGAGACTACTGTCTCGCTTAAGCACCTCGCCCCTGCTGGGGAATCTGAAACTCGAGAATACGAAAATACTAACGAAGGTGATGGTGTGTTAAACAACCATCCCCCGTCACCTACCATCCTGCCCTCAAATCCGTCACCCACCATTGCTCCCTCCAATCCCTCACCGGTCAACTCTCCTCAGACTTCAGTAGATGATGATAATCAAAATACAGAGTCCCCTATGACTGAGGTACGGCGATCAGGGCGTACTCGGTGTCCGCCTAGTTATTTTGAGGACTATATTGTTCAATCTAAGTAGGAGGGAAAAATGTAATATTATTTTGCAGGTTTATGATGACTTTATTAGAATGTTATACCTAAGTAAAATCATTTGTGTTTATATTTAATTCGATTAAACTGATGAATCTGATGACGTCTGAATTAAACTGATGAGCTGTAAGATACTTTATTATATGAAGGTAATGATATTTTCTTTGATGTAATTAATCCTAATCTGTAGTATAAACAATTCATATAAATGCCCTATGTCTACTATATCTATATTATTATTATAACTTGTGTCATTGAGTATATATATATTTTGTGTACCATAACTATATTATTGTTATTTATATTAACAGGAATGTTGTTCAATTAGGTTGATTAAAGCCTAAAAAAAGGAGAGCGTTTTTCATTTCAACCATAGGTTTCAGTTGCTTAGAACACTTCTTTTTTGATGTCCTTTTATGTTTAACGCCACGTGCTGGTAACACCTTCCTCCGGACAGGCCTCCTCTTCTTCCCACCACCACGCATTTTTCTCTTTGCATCTTTGATGATTTGATTTCGTCCCGTGTACGCTTTGGGTGTTTTTTTAGAGCTTCTTTAGGTTTAGCCCCCGCCATTATGTCTTCTGCCCTGTTAAGATCTGATTGTAGCGCTCTCTTCCCGAGCTATCTGGCGCCCTTCTTCAGCAAGGGGACAGCCGTGGGTAGTATGGTTGAAAAAATGAACCCAATTCCACTCTCACACTGGTATATCACACCTCGATAGACTGTGAAAGGCTTTCGTTCCATTATAACTCAGTGCGTCGAAAGTGCAGGCTTCACTGTTAAGCTCCCATCACCGAATGGGAAACTTTTTCCCCTCAATCGTTCTTATATATATTGAGATATTGGTTAATAGATTAGCCACGACATTCACATAATTGGGTTTGTCATATATAATACTCAAGCTCTTCCCTCTATGGTTGGGGATGTGGCGATGCGCAGCAGGCGTGCCTGGGTATCCCCAATAAACTGGTGCTCCACTATATTGCTGTAAATATAGCACATATCTGGGGGTTTATAGCCATCACCCAATTTCTCCAACTTCCTCTGATATATTAGGCTGGACAAGTCATGTTGTATCTCGTGAAAGGTATCTCTTTGGAAGGTCGATCGATATCGCCCCTCGGTTATAATTTTGAACACTCCTTTGTCTTTAATACTTCTGTTAGCCTGTGATTTTAGGATCAGGTATATGCATGGGGATCTTTGTTTACGATTTCGTATATTAATCAGCAGTAAGATTTGAGCTTTTTAAACTAACGTTTAAGTCTCTCACAACACCCTCAGCCGCACCATAACGGCCTGGACCTAGTGTTACGACTGTACTGTAATACCGTGCATCCCCAATCCGGGCGATACGTATGGTTTCATCCCGAGTTACCCCGGCTTTTTCACACTCATCAAGGTCTCTAAGAACCGTAAAAACGGGTTCTTTATAATCAATATTTAAAAAGAGGGTGTCCAGCTGAATTTCGCATATCCCCACCTCATACGAATCACGACCCAACTCAATGGGCCCATGGAGTTCTGTTACAAAGTTGGCCAGGGTGTTGTTAGGATGTACAGATAGAGAAGAAGAGGACGGTAGTGTGACGTAGAAATGGTTAGGCGCCATGTTGCATACTATTTAAGTTTCATTATTGCATCAGCTTTTATAGAGGTGTTGAAACTTTTTGGGTACCCTAGCCATTTCACCAGGTACATTTTCTTCTTTCCTGAGCCTTTGCTTCCTAAATTTTTTTCAATTTTAAACACATTTTTTCCTAAATTATATGTCACCTTCTGCAACTCCTCGCGGTAAAAGCCTCCTGTGATTTCTTCCCCATTTAAATCTTCAACATAAAACAGCATTATCTCGCCTTTAGGTCTCATAGCCCTAACTTTAAAAATCTCACGTGTTCAACCTTGCTGAAATCCTTTCGCGAATTTATTTCCCGAACGCGACAGTCTTACATAATCATTGATTTTGAAACGCACAGAGTGTGGCGGTGTTCTACGAACTGTTGTATGTTGAGGCCATTGATTCCAGAATGTCTATATATCTGTATGTGTTTTTATGTGTAAAATAGCGGTGCATGCATTTCTTGATGGTACGTTGAACTCTTTCAGCTAAAGAGGCCTTATGTATAGAATTGGTAGTGTAGTAGCTGATATTAAACTCTGTCAGCATGTTCTGAAAAGCTCGGCCTATAAATTTTTTCCCCATATCCGTACAAAAATAGCCAGGAACCCTGTTTTCTTTCAACATCAACGTTTTGGTGGCTTTAGCAACTGTTTCAGGCGATTTATTTTTCAGAGGAATTAGCCACAGATCTCTAGAGAATATATTTATTATGAATAGGATGTAGCGGCAACCATCGTTATACACTGAATATCTTTGCATATCTGTTAAATCTGCTTGCCAAATAGAGTCAATCGATGCCGTTGTTGTTTTGGCTGTTTTAAAGCTTTTTCTCACAGGCTTATGAAGTGTATAAGCGTCCTCCTCCCGCAAAAACCTCTCAACATCTTTTTTCCCTACTCCATCATTGTAAACACTTCTGTACAGTCTATCAACCCCTCCGTAGGAGGCTTGGCTAGAAATGTTATAATAACGTCTTCTTAATATGTTAGCCATTTGCGTATTTTAGAGGCACGTGAAGAGGGTTGACCGTTGTTGTTGTTTGGTCTCTTCTTTCTCCTCTTCAGAGGCGCTACCGCTGGGGGTGATGGCGTTCTCAGCTGTGGTACATGCGAGGCATGTTCCAAGTCTTTTGACCTGTTCAGATTTCCTATCAATGTTTTGAGGACATTTATTTGTTGTAGTCTTGCTTTAATATGCTTCC
Organism: Bathynomus jamesi; assembly: GCA_023014485.1. NCBI lineage: Eukaryota > Metazoa > Arthropoda > Malacostraca > Isopoda > Cirolanidae > Bathynomus > Bathynomus jamesi. The sequence continues at coordinate 501,988 of JAJOZX010001932.1, forward strand.
ATCCTGATAGTGAGGGTCTATCCCACTTTCTCACCAGATTATGGACGATGTCAACGATATTCGAGCCCTGTACCTTTGTTCCTTCCACAATGATCTCACCTGTATCGGTCCACTGTACGTTGGGATCCTCACTCAATAGATTATAAAGACTTAAACCTTTATTCCTCAATGTATGTGGGAGGGTGCTTTTTGATACATGCTCGATATGTTGTGGGGCCGACCCGTTATTCTTTGGTTGGTCAGCTTTAACGTCGGACACAGGTCCTATGTCGCCATGCTCATCGATGTCCGTGCTGTGCCTAATAACCACGGGGATCTCTGTCGGATTCTTATAATTTTGGTAGTCGTGAAGAAATTTCTGCAGAGCTTCTTGGTATAAGATTCTTTTCTCATCAGGTGTTTTTTCACTGTTTAATAGGGCTAACAATTCACTTTCCATTCTTTTAAACCTGCTTTTACGGGGTTCTAGAACCGTGTCTAGGCTCTTTGAACTTTGCGGTGAAGCATACACCTCGTGTAAAATCACCACCACTTTCTTCATTATATTAATCTAGTCAGTAAAGGCTCCAAAACTGAAAATAAGCTGGGGAGGAATGACCCCCCCCCCTCTTTGTACAATAATTCAGTTTTTTCTTCACCACAGTCTGACTTTTACGAGCAAGTGTCCATATTATGTTTTTGTAACGGCGTAGGCGAGCCTTCTGAGGGGTTTCATTGATACATTGCAATTTATAACGTTAAGACAGATGCATTTTAAAAAGTCGAAGTCGATATTTTAAGCAAACATCTGTTGCATTGCCCGGGGCAGTCGATGATAGATTTTTATTAATTCATGGTATTTCTTTAGCCTCTTTGTCATTTTGGAATATACACCGTTTCAGGCTCGTTTGGAAACATATTCGTTCTTAGAAGCACCCTAAACGTGTTTCGCGGATGGTCACAAAGCAAATATCCTTAACGTTGACTTGTACCTTTGTAAGGGTCTAATTTATTATAGACCTTTACGTAGATAATTAATTAAATGCCAAGGTCACCAGCGCCCAAATACTGGATTGGCATCCGGCACTGCGGCGCAAAAATAATTTTAATGAAAAAGGAAGGATGGATTATAAAAATTGTCAACATGAATTTGTATTTTATTGACAACAATTAATAAACTCTGTGCAACAAATTATTTGTAAATGCAAAGAGGATTTTTACCCGTAACAACTTTGATTGATATATAAATGCGAAATTAAATAATGGCACCGTTTAGCTAATATATAACAATCTGCAACTAATACTGATACTAATAGCTGTAACTAATAATAATAATATGTAACCAATACTAATATGTAACTAATACCAATATGTAACTAATACTAATATGCAACAGATACTAATATGCAACAGATACTAATATGTAACTAATACCAATATGTAACTAATACCAATATGTAACTAATACCAATAGCCACAATGACAACCTTGTCACGAAGAAAATTTTGTTTGCTGGCGCCGTGTTTTTAAATTGTATATAAAATGTGGAAACTTGGCGTCCCTTGTGTTGTCGTTGCAAATACGTTTGTTTTTACTTCACAATTTTACCAACAAGCCAAAAGAATCCCTAAAAGCAAACTCAGGTCCAGTCACACCATGCCCCAAAATTTACATTGTTTAAAAGGCACAAAATATATTTTTATATTTGCTTTGAACTTCTTTAATAATTGCACTTTAATTTTTAATTAACTTTCTATTCATTGAATGCTTAAGAATTAAAATTAATCACTGGACATGTTTAACTGGACATTTAATTTGTATTTATTTATTTAGATTTAAAATATTTCATTCCTGCCAATTTGTGGCATTTTTCATTAAAAAAAATAATCCTGTGGTGCAAGGCACTACAGGTACTGCCCAGGGCCGCCGCTTCCATTAGGCGAGGTTAGTAAATGCTAAGGGCGCTAAAGATCTGGGGGGCGCCAGCGCCTCCCGCCCTGTGCACGTCTGATAGTATTATGTAAGAACAACATGAAAAAAATAATGAAGGAATGAGAAGCATAGACAAATGATGAAAGGTTGTACGACGTATGTACACCAGTTTAGCTTGACTGATATTTACATAATTAACTTATTCATCTTATTGGGTCATTATAGAACTTTCACTATCACGACCTTTAACCCTTTAGGGACGGGAGTCGTAAATAAGCGATTTAAAAATGTTGCGCGCACAGACGGGAGTCGTCAATAAGCGACTCGGCTTATTTACGGCTTAATATGAGTTCCGGGAGTCGTCAATAAGCGAATAACTGTTGTTATGTGACATATGCCCTTCTTGCTTGGAAAAAACAGTAGATATGTCCTTTTTGCACGCATATTTTTTGAGCGTTCTGATTTGTTACTACATATGCCTCGCTTTACTCACTGTTTTGATTGGTCATGACACTTTCTTGAACTGTGAAATGATTTTATAATTTTATAATAAATGTATGTATTAGCAAATTAAAATAGATCAGTGTAAGGCAAATAGTTTCTTCAATATGGTACCTTGATTACTTTGTGGGCAAACCCAATCGTGAAGTGGGAGGCGGGTGGGGGCGCCAGCTGCAGTCCTGCTAAGGGCGCCAAATAGGCTGGCGCCGGACCTGGTACTGCCCCCAAAAGCATGGTTGTCAGGGGTAAAAAACACTTAAATGTCAAAGCGCACCGGCTTACGAATGACTCTTCCAGAACGAGTCATTGTTTGTTGGATTGGTTGATTTTGGACGGCAATATCCTGCAGCACTAGTTCTGAAGGTATGGATGGTGCTTAGGGCTTGAAACCGATTTTATAAAACCGATTAAAACCGGTTTTCATATTTAATCCCTAAAACCGAAACCGAGTAACCAAAACCGGTTTTAATATTTTTTAGTTTTAGTCTCCCTTGAAATTTTGTTTTCTATATTTCTAATTTTATACGCAGATGGAAATCGTTCTAAACATTTTCAATCGTTTCGGCTCGTTTTATAATGAAATATGATAAACTTGACATTTCTCATCAGTTGGTCCGTGGTCGTCACTGGTCGTCAGGTCTCTTATATTTGCGACAGTGTGGGTGTGTGACATATAGTTTTATGAGTGACTCATGTCTCTCACATTTTAATGTGACATTGTTAATATAAAAGCTTCAATAATTAGGCCTAATATGTCAAAAATGAAATCAAGTGTATGGAATTACTTTGTTCGGAAGAACAAAGATGAAGCTCAATGCACGAAGTGTCAGAAAACCATGAAATCTTCTGGAGGATCAACTACGTCTTTGATTTTGCATTTAAAGAAAATTCATCAGATCGACATAAAACAAGACATGGATCAACCTCCTGTGAAAATAGCAAGAACATTAGAAAACTTTTTAAAAAAGAAATCTATGGAAGAAGAGATTTCAAAATTAGCTGCTTTGGATGGATTTTCTTTTAATTCAATCGCCAAGAGTAATTTTATACAGACAAACCTGCACCTTCAGAAAAATAAATACGATAAACCACCGCCAACATCTTCAAATGGGGTCAAGAATATGGTCATGAATTTCTACATAACCAAGAAAAAAGAACTCATCTTCCATTTTAAAGAACAAATAGCCTTAGGAATTCGTTATTCATTGACATTAGATGAATATACGTCCATACAAAATAAAAGGTATATGAATATTAATGTGCATACAAAGGACAGCCATTGGTCGTTAGGTCTTATTGAAATTAATGGTTCCCTTGATAGCAGAAGAACTGTGCAAATTGTGAGAAGACATTTATATGAATTTGGACTGAACTTGGATGAACATATTGCTGGTTGCACAACAGATGGGGCCGCTGTGATGGTGAAGTTTGGCAAGGAAATCAAGCCTGATCATCAGCAATGTATAGCACATTGTATACATCTTTCTGTGATAGACACTCTCTATGAAAAAAAATCGAGCTCGTTGCCTCAGCCGAAGAGACTAACAAAGAAAATGAAGAGAGTAATAGAGAAGAGGATAGTGAAGATGAAGCTGAAGGAAACCAACAAGACATGATTTTTCAAACAGATTTGGCTCATGAGGCTGCTTATTTTCCCAAGCCAAAACACGAATTTGCAAAAAGTATAAACAAGGTCAGAAAAATTTGCAAACTTTTTCGAAAATCACTAACCAAAAATGAAATATTGCAAGATTTCGTGAGAGCAAACTTGAATGGGAAAGAATATAAGCTTATACTAGACTGCAAAACTAAATGGAATAGCATGTTTTATATGATAGAAAGATTTTTGAAATTAAAAAGCTGCATTCCAAATGCCCTACGAGCAGTACTTTCAACCGAAGCCGTATCCGACGATGAATGGAAAACACTTAATTTGATATATGAAACTCTTCGTCCGGTAGAAATGATTTTGAAGGCTATCTGCACGGAAGATGCGGACCTACTTAAAGCAAAGTCTTCATTAGAATTTGTCTTAGGCAAACTTGATGAAGCAGCCAATCCTTTGGCTTTACAGCTTCGTCAAAGCCTTTCAAATCGTTATAATTTGAGAAGAAACGTGGAAACTGTGGCTCTGCTGAGTTATCTCCACAATCCAAGGAAGTTTAAGAATGATGAGTCAAGAACTTTTGTTTTTCCAACAAAACAAGTTTTGAAGAATTATGCTGAACAAGCATATAAGAGATTATTTCCAGAACATCACGAGCGGAGCACAGCAGAGTTGAGTGAAGAAACTGAAAATGAAGAAATTGTTCAACTAGAAACAGATGTTGTCTCATCTATTTCCGATGCTGATGATCAACTCATGCGTGAGTATACTTGTGCAATGAAGAAACTAAATGAGGAGCCTAAGAAAGAAACCACTGAGCTCGAAATCAACAAAGAATTCAAGTATTTTGAAGCAACCTTGAATAGGAGAGAAAAGCTCGAGCAACTTTATAGAGCATTGCTTACAATTAAAGCGACCAGCGTCCAGTCGGAACGAGCTTTTTCGATTACAGGACTGTTCAGCCATGGGCGCCCGCAGGATTTTTTCCAAGGGGGGGCAAAATTTAATGTATTAATAGGTAGGGACCGGAGCAAGCAAAAAACTTTTGACCCCTTAGGAACCAGCAGGTTAATTCTAAGCAAGTTTAGTGTTGCATTTTCTGTAATGGAAAATGCAAATATATATTGTATATACATACAATGCACATGATAACAATCATTTATTTTATTTATAACAGAAACATGATAGAATGAAGAAAAAAGCACACTGAAGTAAATGTTGTACCTAATTTGAAAACGGTGTTTTGAGCATCACCTACACTGCTCATTTGAATAGGAATTGTAGTCGTCTGCGGTCACTAGCAAAATTATGAACAACCTTTTCCATAAAATCAGTTTTGTTGGAGTTGATTTTCTCCCGGTGAACAAATAAAAAGGTAGCAACCTTTTATCATGCACACAAATAAAAATTTTCACCCTTTAGGAGGCAGTTGGATACTTTTCAGCAAGTTTAGGATATAAATATTTTCTTAGAAAATATTTAATAGATTTTCTTGGCATTTCCAGGGGGAGGCAAGCGCCCCCCCTTGCCCCTACCTGCGGGCGCCCATGTGTTCAGCACAAAAATTAGAACAAGTCTCTTGGGTAAAACGCTCAATGCGTTGTGTTTTTTGAAAGATTATTACCAAAATAAAATCGATCATTAAGCAAGTTCCTAATGTTGTTATATTTTCCTTTAAGAATTTTTTAAAGAACTAGTTTTTCTTTGCAATTTTATTAAAATGAGAGGATATGTTTTTGTGTTAAATAAATCATGGATTTATATTTTTTAAAGGAAATTTTGTTAATGATACTTTTTATTCAAATATGTGCATGAAATAAATGTTATATTTGTGCTAGTTTTGCAAGTTTTATATTTATTTCATAAAAAGCAAAAATAGACGTCAAAACCGGTTTTGATAATGAGCGTCGGTTAAACTCGGTTTTGAAAATTATCGGTTTTGTGCGAGCCCTAATGGTGCTACAGGTGCAGTAGGGACATTGGGGGAAGGAGATTCTTGGTGCCTGTGCAATGGGGCCACTGGTTGGTCCAAAGACAGTTGGTTGCGATAATGAAGGAGAATTGGAAGAGGGATGATAGATTGTTGTACCCTTGGATCAGGTGGCGGTACATAGGATTTAGGAAGGGTAGATTGCTGTACCTGTATATGAGATGAAGGTACAGAAGATTGAGGAGGGATAGGTTGCTGTACCTGTATTTGAGGTGGAGGTACAGAGGAATGGAGAGGAATAGGATCTTTTGTTGGAGAAAAATCAAGGTATTCTGGTTTCAAGCGGTCCACAGAAACGGTTTCACGCTTGCCTGCCTTGTCGATGATGAAAGTTTTGGGTTTACGGTCTAGCACAAGGAAGGGATCATCATAGGGACAGTGAAGAGGGTAGCGGTGAGCATCATGTCTCAAGAAAACATGTGTGCAAGTTTGTAAATCAAGGGAAACAAAGGTAGTTTGTGAAGTGGAAGTTCTAGGTGCTGTGGGACGAATTTGCTTCAAAACAGAGCGTAATGTCTTGACATAAGAAGCAGGATCACATGTGGGGTTAATGGGTGTAGGTGTGAAAAATTCTCCGGGTAACCGGAGTGTGGTACCGTAAACTAATTCTGCTGCAGAGCATGCAAGATCAGTCTTCAGAGCGGTACGAATTCCACGTAGGATTAGGGGTAGCCGGTCCAGCGGTCCACCCATGTGGTAAATGGATCAGTGGCTCGCAAGGAACTTTTAAGTTGACGATGGAAGCGTTCTACCACCCCATTGGATTGCGGGTGATAGCTTGTTGTTCTGATGCGTTCAGTCCCAAGAAGGAGCATGAGTTCCTTCCATAAGGCCGATTCAAACTGAGCACCTCTGTCTGTGCAAATGGTTGCAGGTATTCCAAAACGGGAAACCCAACACGAAACAAAGGCATGAGCTACTGCAGAAGCAGTACAAGAAGTCAAAGGAACAGCTTCTGGCCATCTTGTGAACCTATCAATGACAGTGAGAAGATAGTTATAACCTCGAGAAGAATAGAGGGGGCCGACTATGTCTAGATGTATGGCCTCAAAACGAGCCTTCGGCAAAGGAAAGGTACCGAATTCTGACTTTGTGTGTCGGTGAACTTTGGCACGCTGACATTGAAGGCAAGATCGAGTCCAATTGCAGATATCTTTGTTCATACTTGGCCAGACAAATCTAGCTGCAATTAATTTTTGGGTGGCTTTAATTCCCGGGTGAGAAAGGGAATGAAGTTTAGCAAAAACAGCTCTTCGCAGCCCTTGTGGGACCAACGGTCGAATATGCTCAGTCGAGACGTCACACAAAATTTGTAAGTCTGACTTGGGTTCAACTGGTAAAGAGCGGACTTGCAACGAAGTGGGTGAATTAATAAGAGCGTGGAGGTCTGTATCCGTGGACTGAGCCTCAGCCATCTCTGGAAGGTTGATGTGTGAGAGTCCAGGATCAGAAATTGCTGAGATGCGAGATAGAGCATCCGGCACGACATTCAAAGAACCTGAAATGTGTGTAATGTCTGAAGTAAATTGGAGGATAAAATCAAGGTGTCTTCTCTCAATAGGAGCATGAGAGTCTGATTGAGAATGGAGAGCAAATATTAACGGACGATGATCCGTAAAAATGTTGAAGTCACGTCCTTCCAGGAATGGCCTGAAATGACGGATGGAGAGGTATATCGCCAGCAACTCTCGACCGAAAGTGCTGTACCTCATTTGTGAAGGTGAGAGCTTGCGTGAAAAGAATGTGAGAGGTTCCCAAACGCCTGAAACAAGCTGCTGGAGCACTCCTGACACTGCAACGTCAGAGGCATCAGTGGCTAAGTTCAGAGGAGCGTCTGTTTGAGGGTGAACAAGGCATGTAGCTTTTGCTATAGCCTCTTTTGCTTGTGAAAAAGCATTAGTAGCTTCGGGGTTCCACAAAACTGCAATGACTCTGCCCCTTTTTGATTGGCGAAGAAGAGAGGTTATGGGTGCAAGAATGTTTGCACACTGAGGAATGAAGCGATGGTAGAAGTTTACCATCCCTAAGAAGCGACGAAGTTGCTTTTGAGTTTGCGGTTGTGGGAAAGACCTTATCACAGATACTTTATTTTCGAGAGGAGAGATGCCCTTCGAAGTAACTTTGTGTCCTAAGAAGGTGAGTTCATCTACAGCAAAGACACATTTTTCAGGGTTTAGCAGTACACCATATTCTGCCAACCGAGAAAAAACTAAGCGTAAATGTTGAATATGTTCTGAGGGAGAAGAACTTGCGATGAGGATGTCATCGACATATGTGAATGTAAAGGAAAGACCTCTCAACACTTCATCAATGAAGCGTTGAAAAGTTTGGGCCGCATTACGCAGTCCGTATGGCATTTTTGTCATTTCAAATAACCCAAAAGGGGTTGTTATAGCAGTTTTATGTATGTGTTCAGGGTGTAAAGGAATTTGATGAAAAGCTCGCACCAAGTCAAGGCGTGAAAATACTGTGGTGCCGTGGAGAGCAGAAGTAAAATCGTGTAAGTGAGGAAGGCGATAGCGATCTGGAATCGTGTTGTCATTCAAAGCACGATAATCTCCGCATGGACGCCAGTCTCCAGGTGTAGGTTTTGGGACCATGTGTAAAGCAGAGGCATACGGGCTGCTTGAAGGCCGTATAATACCGAGTTCGAGCATGTGTTCAAACTCTCGTCTCACAATTGCAAGACGATCTGGAGCTAAGCGACGTGGGCGGGTGAAAACAGGCGAGCCTACCGTATCAATAGGGTGGACAACAGAGTGTTTAATAGGGGTATCCTTAGAACAGGGTTGAGTAAGGGAAGAAAATTCATTTAGGAGCTGCTCTATAGCAGGTGAGCACTGTGGCAGAGAACTTGCCAATAATGATGAGGGGTGTGCGGTAGGAGAACCAATTATTGAAAGATGTGTGGCATTATCAATTAATTGTGCTCTACGAACATCAACTAATAAATCATTTGCAGAAAAGAAATCAGAGCCTAACATTGGGGTATATACATCCGCGACAAGAAATATGCAGCGGAAAACACGTCTAAGTCCAAGAGAAACTGAAATAGAACGACGTCCATAAGTGTGAATAGATGAAGAATTAGCTGCACGTAAAATGAAAGGAGAAGGTCCGTTTGCACGGTCTGCGGCTGTTGCAGGAATAACACTGTATTGAGCGCCAGTGTCAATAAGGAATGCATAGCCTGAGAGTGGATCATGCAAGGTGAATGTTGGACCAGGTGGTGCAGTAGTTTGTGAATCATTAGTTTTTGTAGAGGAAGGTTAGTATTGCTGTGGGAAGGAGTTTGTGTTGTATTTGGAGAATTTGTTGTGGGTATTAAATTAGCTGTGGTTGAATAAGTAGGTTGCGATTCTTTAACTTTACTTGCATACGTAGGTGTTGGTTTAACAGTGTTAAATGAGGTAGTTGAGTGCGTAGTAATAGGTTGAACATTATTTGTGGTAAAGGTTGGGTTGGTTGAGCTAGAGTAATACTTAGTTAAAATTGAGGTAGGATTAGATGAGGTAGTGGTAGGGTTAGTTGAAATAAGGATAGGTTGAGAAGCTTGAGAGGCTGTAGTGTCAGACGCCTGTGACACCAGCCTGGTTAGTTTAAAGGAGGGTTAGGAGTCCATGGACAAGGTACGACACAGCGCGTTGCACGGTCTTTAAACTTTTCATGATACCAGCAAGGAGGGGTATGAGCAGTAGACTGAGGTAAGGAAGTAGGTTGAGAATGAGGCTGAGTAGTGGGGATTGAGGATTGAGGATGAGGAGGTAAGGCTAATAGATTTGGATTAGGAGCAACCAACTGACCTGTTTGCGGCGGCTGTGGTTGTAGTAGAATGAGGCGTTGTCCAGCTTGAAGTTGGGAGGCTCTATTTGGACCAGAGGGTGGTCCTCGTCTTGAAGAACTTCTCTCTCGTTCCCTGTTGTTAGCTAGCTCTATTCGGAGAGCTTTAAATTCTCTTTATTGTTTGTAGAATTTCTTGGATACTTTAAGACATTGTGCGGCCAGACTCTGAGTGTCGTCCTGCGTGGCACAGATTTGGGGGTGATGGGTGTGGTTATCTACTTGGCCAAGGTGGATTTCAATCATCATCTTATCAGCTGTTTTGGCCATAGTGAGAGGTCTGTATCATCTGGCATACAACGGAGCATTGGTCGTAGGGCAGTGGGGAGACCATTGAGGAAGCGGCGTCGCATTAAGGGTGAGTTTTTATCGTCTTCATTGGTCTGTCCAGCCAGGTCTTGCAGATGCCTCAGGAAGGCTGTTGGCGTTTGATCCCCAAGAACTTGGTCCTTGAGTAGAGCATTGAGTCGCTCTTCTTCTGATTGGCCGAGTCTCCTGACTAACTCGCTGAGGAGGCTCTCAAAAGCTTGGTCAGACGGAGGCAATAGAGCCATCCCGCACTACTTTGTATACTAGTGCAGGCAGGAGGTTCTTTGTGATAAGGAACTTGGTTCGTGGGTCCGTAATTCCTTTTATCGCGAAATAATCCCGCAGTTGATCACAAAGATTCCAGGCTCTTCAGCGATGAATTGTGGAGTGGTAGGCTGATACATTGTTAGAAGGTCTGTTATAGGTGGTGAATTTGGAGTACCACCGTTGGATGATCCTAGGTTGTTGTTGTTGTGGGTCATTGTGGCTATTATATTGTTACAAGGTACTAAAAAAATTAAAATGTGTCAAAAACTGACAAGTTTCAACAAATGTTGTTGAATGCAAATAATGGCTTCAGGTAAGCTTGGTTGAGTATGAGACTCAATTGGAGTTATGAATGCCAATAACAAAAAGTTACGTAAAAATTTTTTTTTTATGATGTAGCCCAATATTAGCAGAAAAATAGTCTGCGTATAGGCTGTTTGCAAATATAAGTAAATTTGCACAAAAAAAACTTTAGAAAATGCTGATTTTATAAAAAGGCAAAATAAAAGGAATATATTTTGCAATAGAATACACTTCCAGTACAGGTGAGTGCTTAGTACTAGTGAATTTAATAAAATTATAGATGCAGACTGAATATATTGACAAAAATTGAAAAAAAATTTAGAATTTTTTTTGCATAAATTACGGTGTTTGGTCACTCCGGAGTGTCACCAATTGTAAGGGTCTATTTATTATAGACCTTTACGTAGTAATTAATTAAATGCCAGGGTCACCAGCGCCCAAATACTAGATTGGCATCCAGCACTGCGGCGCAAAATTAATTTTAATAAAAGGGGGAAGGACTGATTATAAAATCAACATGAATTTTGTATTTTATTGACAACAATTAATAAACTATATGCAACAATTATTTATAATGCAAAGGGGATTTTTACCCGTAACAACTTTGATTGATATATAAATGCGAAATTAAATAATGGCACCGTTTAGCTAATATATAACAGTCTGCAACTAATACTGATACTAATAGCTGTAACTAATAATAATAATATGTAACCAATACTAATATGTAACTAATACCAATATGTAACTAATACTAATATGCAACAGATACTAATATGCAACAGATACTAATATGTAACTAATACTAATATGTAACTAATACCAATATGTAACTAATACCAATAGCCACAATGACAACCTTGTCACGAAGAAAATTTTGCTTGCTGGCGCCGTGCTTTTAAATTGTATATAAAATGTGGAAACTTGGCGTCCCTTGTGTTGTCGTTGCAAATCCGTTTGTTTTTACTTCACAATTTTACCAACAAGCCAAAAAAATCCCTAAAAGCAAACTCAGGTCCAGTCACACCATGCCCCAAAATTTACATTGTTTAAAAGGCACAAAATATATTTTTATATTTGCTTTGAACTTCTTTAATAATTGCACTTTATTTTTTAATTAACTTTCTATTCATTGAATGCTTAAGAATTAAAATTAATCACTGGACATGTTTAACTGGACATTTAATTTGTATTTATTTATTTAGATTTAAAATATTTCATTCCTGCCAATTTGTGGCATTTTTCATTAAAAAAAATAATCCTGTGGTGCAAGGCACTACACCTTTAAAAACTTCCAAAAACTCCTGACGTTGATTCGGAACATTTGATTGGCTAATACCCCAATTTGTGACCATCTCTACGTTGCGCGAATAAGACTAGATATTGTGTATTTAACGACTCATCGTGCATGTATCTATTTTTTAAAAATAGATTCTCAGTGATGAAGAACACGCTTATGTTAAGATGGTGGGAGGACACTGTAAAGTGTAAATGTCTCGGCAAACTTTTTATCCATTTCCAACATGAGATCGTCAATTACAATGACTGTATGTTCATTTCCCTTTAACGAATTAACGTAATATACACCTTTGTGGAGCAAAATATTATCTTGGTACTCGTTGAACACTGATTGGTACGTCGAATAGCACCATATTCTACAGATCTACAGAAGCTAAGGCTAACAAAGACCCGAAGATCCACTCTAAGGTTAGCCCGAGAGAAAGGAAAGAGTAGGGGGTTAAAAGAGGAGAATAGGGGGTTACGTAAATAGCAAAACCTATCATTCGTGGGTTAACATTCATTCAGAAAAAGAGAAAGAAAGACTCACATCATCCACCGGCCACTGCCGACAAGTCGGAAAAATAGTCGAAGAGAATAGGAAAGGAGTGAAAGATGAAAAGAAGTAAAATAAGGACGCTTACAAACCATGCAAACACAGTCTTAACTCAAACACTGTCACACCATGCAAACAACAGATATGCAAGTAAAGAGAGGATAAGAAAAAGAAAAAAAAGTAGGAAGAGTATAACAAAAAGTGGGGTAGTTTACGATACGAGCTACATCTACGTTCGTGTTAGTCTAATTTTTTTTTCTTTTAATAATTTTATTGCTGGCATATCACATGCTGGCATGTCACAAGCTGGCATTAATCGTCAACAGACTCATCCTCAGCCATTACCCCCAGAGCTCCTGTTGCTATTTGTTTTATTATTTTAAACAACGTTAATATTTTTAAAATGACTATCTAAACGGTTTTTAAACATATTAACGCTGGTAGAGTTCACGACGGACGCGGGAAGATTATTGTACTTATCAATTACTTTAAACGTAAAAACGTTTTTAGCGATGTTAGTAATGAATCTTCTGCCACGCAACTTAAATCCGTTATTACGAGTATTGCTATTATCGAACGATTTTGAAAACTTCAATAAGCTCCCCCCTTAATCTCCTAGTTTCGAGTGAATGCAAGTCTAACTCTTTAATCCTATCTTCGTAAGACTTGTTGCGCAATGACGGAATTAGTTTCGTGGCGCGACGCTGAACCCTTTCCAACCATCAATATCCTCACGCAAATATGGGCACCAAAACTGAACGGCATATTCTAGGGACTTGTAAGGGGGCAATATAATATTCTTCGATTTAAATTCGAAATTACGCGCTATGAAGCCTAACATCCAATTAGCTTTTGCGCAAGACTCCAGGCACCGGTTCCTAACTTTTAAATCCTTAGCTACGCGTACGCCTAAATCTACTTCCTCGTCAACGCTCGCTAACTGTCTATTGTCCATCGTGTACGTGTAGTTATTGTTACGAGAACCTATATGCAAAACTTTACATTTGTCTACGTTAAATTGCATCTGTCACTTATCCGTCCACTCCATAATCCTATTTATATCGTTTTGGAGCCTATTTCTATCGTTCACGTTAACATCTTTATCGCCTATTTTAGTATCGTCCGCGGATTTTGACACGTTACTGGTCAAGCCTACATCAATGTCGTTAATGTAAATTACGAATAACAATGGGCCTAACACTGAACCCTGTTGGACACCGCTACCTACATCCAACCACCCCGATTCACTACCATTAACAACGACCCTCTGTTTCCTAGCACGAAGCCATTCCTCTGACCAGTTAAACAAGTTAGCTACCTGACCGCGTATACCGTGCGCTTTAACCTTCGCAATTAATCTTCTACGTGGAACTGTATCGAACACTTTTTTAAAGTTTAAATAAATAACGTCAGCCACTCTATGCCTATCGTATTCGCGCACTATTTCATTATAAAACTCTAAAAAATTAGTTAAACAAGATTATGGCGTCGAAACCCATGCTGACTACTATTAATCAAATCGCGACTTTCTAAGTGATCGACGATACGATCCCTAACTACGGATTCCACAAGTTTACCGACAATTGACGTTAAGCTAATAGGGATATAATTGCTAGCTACTGTGCGGTCGCCTTTCTTAAAAATGGGCGTAACGTTAGCTAATTTGAAGTCTTCAGGAATAATCCCCGCTTCCAGTGACTTATTAAAATTTTTTGTTAAGGGGCCTACAATAACGTCTTTCAAATCTTTCAAATGTCTGGGACAAAGCGCGTCAGCGCCTGGAGCCTTGCTCACTTTTAGCTTATCGATATAATGCGCAATCTCACCCTCGTAAACAGTTATTTCATTCAAAATAGTCTCGCTACTAAATGGAACGATATCGTCCACGTCGGGGACATTATTTACGTCTTCTACGGTAAAAACTGTCGCAAAAAAGTTGTTAAAAATACCCGCCATCGCCTGAGCGTCGGAAGCCAAAGCGCCGTTAATGTCTATTAGAGGGCCTATGTTATCTTTTGTCGGTTTACGATTATTTACGTAGTCAAAAAACTTTTTTGGATTATATTTACTATCCGCAGCTATAAGTATCTCTAAATTACGCTTAGCATTCCTAACAGATCTTTTAACCTGACGTCTAAACTCGATATATCTATTAAAGTTAGCTACCGTGCCATTGCGTTTATTAAGTCTATACGCTCTGTTACGCTCGTTTATGAACTCGCCTATTTCCCTAGTCCACCATTTGGGCCTACCATGATTTCTAGCGCGCTTGGGCCTACGAAGAATAAGCTCCCTTTCGATATTCAAAAAACTTTCTTTAAACGCCTCCCAATGAAAATTTGCGTCATTACCCATAAATAATTTATGCACAAATTTTGAGAACATCTCCCCCTTATCTTTAATGATTTTAAGCATAAACACAGTTTTACTACACCCTGTAGGGCCAGATATAATACATGTGGATGGGCTCGTGAACCTGAATTTTCTACAGAATCCATCTCTAATAGGTCATTTACAAAATATAATACAAATTTAATTGGTGTTCCTTATATTCTACAGTCTTGTTTTTCCTCTTCTTCCACAGAACCGTGAATGACGATGAAGTACAGCATCATGTCCCCATCATCGATATTACAGACGACCCCAATGACAGTGTAGTTGTTGTCACAAACTCCACCCCCGCTAACGAGTTCACACCAGCGACACCTGTAACACCACCACGCGACAATTCAAAACGAAGACATGATGAAGACCCTTCCACGTCAGGTATAAAGTGTGCCAGAAGTGCACCGGTTGTTAGACCCCCAGTAATAGAGCCCCAACCCTCTACGTCTTACGACACAACCCCCACAGTAGTTCCTTCCTCAAATAAAGTTGTAGTCCCTTATTCCTGCTCAATTCCAGGTACATCCTCCACAACAGCAGCAG
The DNA here is from genome assembly GCA_023014485.1 of Bathynomus jamesi. NCBI lineage: Eukaryota > Metazoa > Arthropoda > Malacostraca > Isopoda > Cirolanidae > Bathynomus > Bathynomus jamesi. The sequence goes on from JAJOZX010001932.1 coordinate 517,477, forward strand.
CAGCTTCTCGTTCTGTAGAGGATGGCATAACATTCGAGTTGGTGCGCACCACCATCCCCACCCCAGCCTTGACTAGAAATCGGTACGTAGTCAGGGTTGACCCTGGATCCATGTATAGCAATGGTGTTGAACACGGACTACGGCGTGTAGTTGAACGTATTGTGGAGTTTGCCCTTCAGAACCGCGACAAACGTGAAGTCAGGACGAGGCTGTCCTTTGGGTTCGGGTCAGATGACGGGGATGTAGATAAGTTTTGGGTAGTAATACCATTCAGACGCTTGACAGCTGTAGATATAAAGTATATACCGTATTTTCCGGCATATAAGGCGCGCTTTTTTTCCCCCAAAAAGTCTCAGAAAATCACCCTGCGCCTTATATGCTCAAGGTCAGGGTCAGGGTCATGGGTAGGCTTCTGGTAGCCAACCCATGACCCTGACCCTGACCTTGAGCATATAAGGCGCAGGGTGATTTTCTGAGCCTTTTTTGGGGAAAAAAGCGCCTTATATGCCGGAAAATACGGTATTAGGCCGTATAATGCAGGCCTCTCAAAGTAGTACAGCCTTCAATATGGACAACTTCACGGTAGATATTGACCGTGTGTTCCGTGTTGCGGGTCATAATGCCACACCTTATACTCTTAACTTCAATCCTCAGGCTATTTACAGGCGGCGTATAAACGCCGATCGTGGTTGCGGCTTTATAGCATTAGTCTTGGCCCGTATGTTTACTGTACTAAATACACGGACGCAAAAAATTTGGCTGCCTACGGTTGTGCAGCGTGCCCGTAAACTGGCTTCAGATTGCAAGCTTGAGTTTGATTGTAATATGGGTCCTGAAGAATTGAAAAGGGTAGAGGAGGAAGTGACTGTTCGTATAGTTGTATTTGGAACGGATGATCGTCGTAGGACCGTGTATATTTTTAAAAGCTGTGTGAAAGATCGTACAAGGCCCCTACTTATTTTAGGACTGTCAGGAGCAACGTATCTCCCCATCTGCAATATAAGGATTCTTTACGTGAGTTATGATAAAAGTTGAAAATATGGAAGGCATCATGATTTGTGTAAGGGATGTCTCGAGTTTGCGGATGATATAGTGAAACATTGTAAGGATTGCCACATGGTATGTGCGCAGTGTAAAAGCTCCAAATGTGAAAGCAGTGTGGTTGAAGCTGAAAAGAGGGACTGTGATGTATGCAGACGTACATTTTTCAATAATAACTGTTTTGAGCTCCATAAGTCAATTGGCACGTGCAGGAAAATGAGAATCTGTGAATGTGGTATGTTTCATATGATGGATAATTGGAGGAATTTCAACCATAAATGTGATGAAATTCATTGTTCTACATGCCATGAGAAATATAAGGCGGTTGGAGTAAAGCATGTATGTTATATGAAAGACCATAAGCCTAAAAATAGACCTTGTATAACTGTGTACTACGATATAGAAATATATGCAGCTGCTGAAACTAAAGAGGTTATCCCACATCTACTTGTAAGCCAGACTATCTGCGATGAGTACATGGAGGTCGAGTGTGATGAGTGTCACAAATGTGGTAAACGGACAAACGTTTTTAAAACGATTGCACATGACAGTCCCGTGAAACTCTTTATGTCCTATATTGTCAAGTTAGCAGACAAGTTCAAAAAAATGACAATGTATATTCTTACCCATAACGGGGCAAAATTTGACACACAGTTCCTTTATAAGGAGCTGCTTGACCACGAGTCACCTGAGATATTTACAGTGATCCCTTGAAAAGAGGAAACAAATTTATAAAGATGCAAATACGAGGTAATGTACACTTTAAAGACACTTTATTATTCACACCTTGTAAATTAGCCAAGCTACCCAAGGTAATGGGCGTAGCTGCCGACATTTCAAAACGATATTTCCCTTACACATTCCTCACTAACGAAACTTTAAATTACGTAGGACTACCTCCATCCAAACATTACTTTAACTGTGAATGTATGAGTACATGAAGATTTTGGCCGCTACTACAACAGTTTAAATGAATCTAATCCTTACAATATAGCTGATGAACGTGAGCGTTATTGCGTGAATGATGTGCGCATGCTTAGCGTATGTTTCCAGGTCTTTAGAAAGATGTACATAGACCGTTTCAAATGCGATCCGTTGCAAGTCGCAACCACGATCGCCTCATTGTGCTTTACAGTACAGTGTTTAAGAACAATTTCATGCCTAAAATCACCTTAGCCGTCATTCACAGAAACAACCCTCGCAGTTATGGACACAACGGTATTTACTGGCTCATACACATACAACAGAGGACAGGTGTATACATAAAGCTTTCCCGCAACACGGGAGAAGTACCCATTAAGGTTAATGGTCGTGGCCTCTCAAATGCAGTGATAGCTTGTTCAGAGGGCGTACAAATCCCTTCAAGCTATACTTTCCGCGTATGGAGGGCGTGAAACTCCATTATTACGACTTCTGTTCTTTATACCCCTACGTGATGAAGAACAATCCGTACCCCGTAGATGCCCTGAAAAACTAGTAGAACCAGCCCTGCCCACCATCGGGGAGTTCTCAGCAAATTTGAACAAGAACTATTTCGGTCTCTCTTTCGTAGACGTGCTCCCCCCTCGCGATTTATGGATGCCGATCTTACCCGTCGTTATAGACCACAAGCTTATGTTTCCCCTGTGCGTGAAGTGCGCAGAGGAGAACAATGGGACTTGTAATCACACAGCCAACCAGCGTAAGATCAGAGGCGTATATACAAGCCCTGAGCTGTCCCTAGCCGTTCGCCATGGCTACAGAATATTGAAGATATATGATGTGTGAAGGTTTCAGAAGCTCCCTAGCCATTCGCCATGGCTACAGAATATTGAAGATATATGAGGTGTGAAGGTTTTAGAAGCTTCCCAACCTTTTCATCCCATATCTAAACTGTTTTCTGAAGGATAAGGTAGAAGCATCAGGGTATCCGCGAGAAGGTGATACCGAAGATGAAAAATCGGATTATATACAATGTTACCGTAACCGTGAAGGGATACAACTTGACCGTTCCCAAATTATAAAGAACCCAGGTAAGCGCTTTAGTGCAAAGTTGTGACTAAATAGTCTTTGGGGAAAATTTGCATAGAATACAGGCAAGGGGGAACGTTCACCTAGCCCAAAGTTATAACGAGGTGTGGGATTATGCCAACGCTCCCGATAAAGAGGTCATGGAGATCGTGAATGTAGGTAATACGTACATAATAAAGTACAACATTACCGAATTGGCCACAGACACATCGCGTGTTACAAACATATCTGTAGCCAGCTTTACAACGGCATAAGCACGCATCAAACTTTGGGGTCTATTGCATTCTCTTGGGCGGAGGGTTCTGTATGCCGACACAGATAGTGTGATATTCACAGCGAGGGAGGGTGAATACATGCCACCTATTGGTGAATTCCTCGGGGAGTTGACTGATGAGATCAATGATGAGTATGAAGAATTCGCATACGCCGACTCTTTTGTCTCAACAGGTCCAAAAACTTATGGGTTACGGGTGAGAGTGGGAGAGGATATGAAATATATCATGAAGGCTAAGGGCATCACGCTTAACCAGGCGAAATGACGGGTTGTTAACTTTAACTCGTTGAAGGATCCAGTGTGCTTGGAAGATGAAGGTGACTAACCGCCCCAACTGACTGTAGGGACCCACAATTTTCGGGTTCAGTAGCCGGGGGTCGTGAAGGAACTTAGGGGTACGAAGGTATGCCGTAACACCTGTAAGAAACGTCTATTTACTTGTTAACGATATGTTTATTTTATTTATTACACGTATTTGTGTGTATATATGCACACCTTGAATAATTCGACGATATGTTTATCAAATAAATCGTGTTTCAATTAGCGTTTCATTTTCTCCTTTGTGTGTGTGTGTGTGCGTGCGCGCGCGCGTGTATTTACAGGAAAAGTTCTAAGCTCTGCCTCCTGTATGATCGATCAATGGTCACGTGACTCCTGCTACTACTTGGGCATATCTCTACCCCTGCGAGTTCAGTTGACCGATGCAAGCCCTGGATCTCAGACGTGCATTTGAAGAAATTTCACGTAGACGAAAAATAGTGATGGCTACCTTTAATATTGCATGCTCGACATTTATGAAGTGGTATTCGGTAAAGTGTGAAGATGTGGTGAACACTCAAAGACTCCCTGTTCCACCCTCAACTGATTCTTTTAAGGCTACATTGAACCGTGCAAAGCTTGAGGAACAAGAGGTTCAAATACTCTACGGCTATTCTGGCGATAGCATTGCAGGATTTCGTGGTACAAACGATGTAATGGACTATGTTATTGGACTAAACTGTATAAAAGCTTACATATACTGTGAAGTAGAAGAAACAACACGTGCAGAAGAGAAGCAACGGATATGGTTAGTGAGTCTTGTTGATGAGTGGTACGACAAGCGATATTATGTCATGTTGCATCATACCGAGTACTCGTACCCTGCGACTGAGAATGTAAATCTTTTCATCATGGAGAATCTTAAGTATTTTTACTACTACATTAATATATATCATGACGAGGTTTGTAGTGAAGTTGTGGCTAAAGGTCTGCGTGAGTTTTTAATAGAAAGGGAAAAATATGGGCACATGTTTCTCTCAAATAGTGTGCCGAAGTGTGAATAAAATGTGTTTAGTTCGTGAAAATCCCCTTGAACGAAAATGTCTGGTGCTCATTCTGGGGAGTGAGAGTGATAAAACATTAAAGCCGATAATACTTCATGTGTTGGAAAAATTCTCTAAACGAATGCCTAGTATAATGGGATACAGGTATTCACATGATTCTTTCACGTTGGAACAACCCGTGTACGTTTCATCAACTTATGGTGTGACTCACTCCTTCACACCTCTCGTCGAGTTGATCCGCCCACCTGTGGCTCATAGTCATCTCAGAGTTTGAACTGACTGGACGTGCACTCCTCACACTAGAATACGATGGAGCTTCCTTTGAGCAGCATTCTCAATGCCGTGTATGATGTGTCCGTGACGAAGTGTGTGTGTGTGTGTGTGTGTGTGTGTGTGTGTGTGTGTGTGTGTAGACTTGTAGACAAACAAACTCTGGTAAACGGAATGTTGTTTATTTGAGTGTTGAGGAGATGAATAGAGTCTTCGTGGTAGTTGAGAAGTGGAGCGAGGATCGTTATAAAATACCTGCAGGTGTGGGTACAAGAAGAGAACAGATTAGTGATACCCCCTCATATGCCATTGTTTGTACGTTGTGTGTAAATAACGATCAGCCGTGCATTGATATACGGCTGATGTGGAAGAAGCGCCTGATAATAACGTTCTTGTCCCTACGCGAAACCGATTGATCCTGGACAGAATGTTTGAAATCGTCGGTTTCCGCAAGCTGAGGCCTATATTAGACGCGCGTGTTACGGATATGATTTATTTTGATACGGTTCTTGAATACGCATACACCGCTCTGCTCGACGGGTTTACCGAGTATAGGACTGAACAAGGCGAGAGTGGTCTGGAACTGGTTACTTATTTAAAAGGTTTAGACTTCGAAATATCATGAACTTTGGTACAAAGGACTTAAACGGTACAGGGCTGAGCTCGCCTACACCGTTCACACTGAAGAATTGTTTCTTTATATAATGAGCAGCTGTCGTTACGTCTTAGAAGATTATTTCAACTGCCGCTATGCATTGTGAAGAGTTCACGATTGAAAAGCTCGGATTGGTAAGAATAAACCCTCAATTGGAAAGGAATGTTTATAAACTTGAATTTAATAATGATGTTGTAGCTAACGATGCCATCTTTGGGCGTGCTTTTGATTGTATTCTGGCCGTGTTTAAAGATAACTTGCCAACCGAATGTAAAGTGAGCACAAAAATAGTTTTGAACTAAGTGAAGGCCCTTTACATCGAGTATAGGCATCCCTATATCTTGAGCGGTGAAATAATGTTAAATCGTATTTATTGCATAGTGCAAAGCAACAATGATGTAACTATAGACTCGATCACGTGCGAGTTTAGTATTTTAGTTAAGCGCAGTAGAACATAAAGTGTATGCATTTTGATGGTTATATATTATTTATTATTATATATATATTCTTCGTTCAACTTGTATATTTCTTATATTATTGTTATTTTTTGATTGTGTATATATATATATTCCTCGTTCAAGTTGTGTATTTCTTATACTATTATTTTTTATTATATATATATATATATATATATACACACACTACCATCAAAAGTTTAAGTACACCCTGAAATATTCATAAATTTCAAATTTTGTTTAAAGTTTTTTATTTATTAACTAAGTTATCATGACACAAATTCATAAATACAAACATGGGAACTTAAATAGCAACAAATCAGAACAATTTACCAAAAGCAAAGTCTAAATTTTAGATTCATCAAAATAACCTCCTCTAGCAGCAATTACAGCAGAACAAATTCAAGGCATGCGCTCAACAAGAGAAAGAAGATAGTCTGGTGAAAGCTGCTGCCAGTATGCTTGTAAGAGTTCCCAGAGCTTCTGAGCACTGGATGGCTGCTTGGCTTTCACTCGTTGATCCAGTTCATCCCACACTAGCTCGATGGGGTTCAGATCCGGTGACTGTGCTGGCCATTACATATCTGTGAGCTGACGTTTCCGTTCTTTCTGCTTCAAGTAATTTTGACACAGCTTGGAAGTGTGTTTAGGATCGTTGTCTTGCTACATTATGAACTGTTGGCCAACTAGTCGCAGTCCAGATAGGATGGCATGGCGCTGTAGAATGCTGTGATAGCCACGTTGGTTCAATATTCCAGTGACTTTGTGGAGATCTCCAACTTGCTCCCCTGCAAAACATCCCCAGACCATCACATCTTCTTCACCGTGCTTCACTGTTGGCACAACACACTGCTGTGTCATTCTTTCACCAGCTCTGCGCCGGACAAATACTCTGCGTTTGGATCCAAAAATTTCGAACTTTGATTCGTCAGTCCAAAGGACAAATTTCCACTGCTCAACAGTCCATTTTTGGTGATTTTTAGCCCAGGCTAGCCTTTTCTTTTTGTTCTGGAGTCTCAGCATTGGTTTCTTTGCTCCAGTTCGTCCTTTTAATCCTGCCTCTCTTAGTCTTCTCTGAACAGTTGATGTTAAAACTGTTGTACTTTTGGAATTGTTCAGCTGGGCTTTGATTTCAGGTGCTGTGAGGCGTCTGTTGCGCAGCCTGATGACTCGGATATACTTGTCCTCTGAGTCTGTTATGGTTCTTGGTCGCCCTGACCTTTTTCTGTTCTTATTTTGACCAGTTTCTTCGTACCGTTTAATGGCACAAGCAACCGCACTCACAGAAACTTTTAATTTTTTTGCAATTTGCCTCAGTGATTGGCCCTCATTTCTCAAAGTTACAATCGGCTGTTTTTTTTCTGTTGTTAACTGAGCTTTGGCACCCATTTTTGCTTTCTGAAACACAGAAATATACCTTAAACTACACAGTTAGCTCCTCTGCAAGGATTTTATATGTAAAAACCTGCAGCGCATGTTAATAACTGAACACATGTATTAACATACTCCTGAAGAAACATATTACTCCAGTAAAGACTTTTAAACTGTTTTTGGACCTTTGCGGAGAGCTAATGGCAGTAATTTTAGGTTGCATGCCTAGACGTAAATTAACACATTCTGAAGGCTATTTTGAAGAAGCTTCTGTGTTACAACACACTGCATAGGGAAGATGCATTGAAACATACAATGTGAAAGCCAGGTAAGCAAATTCATCTCTACTGTAGTACCTGTTAAGTTTACATTTGAAGTTTATGTCATAAGCTAAGCAGCAAAACATTGAAAATTAGTAGGTGTATGTAAACTTTTGACTGGTAGTGTATATATATATATATATATATATTATATATATTCCTCGTTTGAACTGTGTATAGAATGAACTATTTTGATTGTATATTTATTTTCTATATATTTCATGAAATTAATTCCAATAATTTGTTTACATAAAGAGAATGAGGTAATGGTGTTTTATTTAATTCTTTGGTTGTGTATATATATATATATATATATACACGCATATGTATGTATATATATATATATATATATATATATATATGTATATATATATATATATATATATATATATATATATATATATATATATATACACACACATATATGTACATTATAACTGCAAACACGCAGTATAATTAACGTAAAGAACGACGCTTTGTATAGGAGAATTATCCGCGCAAGATGAGAGCGAAAGAACGAAACAAATGAAAAAATGAGGTACCCACCCGGGAATCGAACCCGGGATCTTCCGATTGCCGGTCAGATATGATAACCACAGCATATATATATATATATATATATATATATATATATATATATTACAGTGTATGTATATATACCAAATGGCAGGTTACGCCTTCTAAACCGACTGGCTGCTTGAGACTGCTAAGCCAACTATGAAGAATATATGCTTTAATTAAATAAATAGTGCAGTCTGGCAACTCGAAGATAATAATGTCCACCTGAACAAGGCATTTACGCCTTCTAAGCTAACTGGCGGATTAAGCCAATTGGCTGATTAGGACCTTCTAAGCCAAGTGCAAAGACCAAGAGATTTATTATGCGTCTGGCGGAGCCAGGCGAAGGATGGTCTCTCTCTCTCTCTCTCTCTCTGGGGTTAACAACAAAGAGGGGAAGGGATCTTGCAATAAGGGGTGGGGTTCTTGCAGCAATGGGGGTCTTTCAACATTGCAATTGCACTCTCCCATTTTTTGCCCACACTACTGACGTGTATATATATATATATATATATAACGAATAACAATATAAACAATATAATACGAAAGGAAGACATAGATGAAAGAAAAAAAAAAGTAAAAGTTGCGAAGTAGTCAAACTTCCAACGAACGAAATGATAAAAAGATAATAACTAAAAACGTAGAAAATAAACAGCCAAAGAAAAATAATGATAATACCAAAATTAAGAACTTTGAAAATAATAAGAAAACAAGAAGTAGAAGCGTAAAAAATATCGTGTGTAAATACTACGCGAAAGAGAACTGCAGATATCGGGATAGGCAATGCATGGATGCACATCCCACATTATGCAACACGCATTACACAATTGGATACTGCAAATTTGATAAGAAATGCAAGTTCCACCATCTTATGGTCTGCAACACCTATGCAAGATATGGGAGTTGTAAATACGGAAAAAAATGCCGTTACCACCACCCTCAAAGGAAAGCAAAGAGTGAACAGGAAAAAACGAACATCAAAGAAGTGTGCCAATTTTTTAGACGCAGCCAACACAATTCAGCTGTTAAATACTATCCAGCAATTACAAAACCAGCTGACAAATACAGGAATCCGAGAGCCAGACAGAAGGCACGCACAAAGGCACTTCATGCGTTATCGGGACAACAGGTACCGACAAAGATAAAAAGAGGCAAATTCTCGGAGGAACACAAGGCAACGAAACCGGCACCCCGATTGGAAAATAAGTCGGAACAACCTGTATGCGGAAACGAAAGAGAAAAAATAAAAATAATCCTCGCCAACATTTAGGGCCTTAAATCAAACCATTCCACGAACAAAGTTATATACCTAAAAGGACTCATGCAAGAAGCCGGAGCAGACTTTGCATGCCTCACGGAAACTCATCTAAAAGACTGCCAGGCGAACTGTGAAAACTGTGAGTCCTGTATTGACAAAAAAGAAATACAAATTGACAACTATAACATCCTCCGAGCCGACAGAATAGTGAGACGTAAAGGAGGATGTGTTATTTACACACGCGAAAGGCATATGGCAGAAATGACTATAAGTACCTCAAACAGCTACGTAGAATGTGTAGCAGCAAAAGTTGAAAAATTAAATATGGTAATAATTGTAATGTATAGACCCCCAAACACACTAACCTCAAAATTTTCAGATTCCATTACAGAGGTAAGAAACTTGGTAAAAGAGCTACACTCTCCAACCCCAAATATTTTTCTCTATGGTGATTTTAATTTCCCATTCATGAAATATAAAAGGATAGGAAAAAATATATGTATACACCAGGACAAGTGGGGCACGCGAGAAGACCAGGAGCAGGTAAAAATGCTACTAGCTCTAGCTGATGAATTTATGTTAACGCAAGAAATAACAGAAAACACAAGAAAAAACAACTGCCTAGATATGGTATTCACAAACAACACTAATCTAATTGATAAAATGTAGAAATATCCCCAACTATGATATCGGACCACAACATTATTGAAATAACAACTAATATGAAGGCAACAGGAAAGGAAAGAACACGCACAACAGAAAGAAACAAATTCGAAATTTTTAATTTTCACTCCAAAGCTATAAACTGGGAAGATGTGACATCCACCATGGAAGTAATAGATTGGAAAACCATTTTCGAGGCCAAGACAACGGAGGAGACGCTAATGACGTTAGAGGAGAAGAGGTTAGAAATTGTAGAAAAACATGTCCCAAAAATACAAGAGGAAAGGGAAGCAGGTTCGAGAGACAAAAGAGGGCATTGTTCCGAAAGAGAAAAAGAGTGACTGCAAAACTAAGTAACTGTAAAGATAACAACATCAAAAAATATTAAATGATAAACTGCAAAGTATCGATGACGTCATACAGGCTAGCTCAAAGTACTTCTCTAATTTCGCTAAAAAGAAAGTCGAAAAACCATGCGACTATCGGACCTTTAAAAAACGAGAACAGTGCTTTATCTGATGATCTAACAGAAGTAGTTGACATATTAAGAGCTCAGTACGAATCATCTTTTAGTATCCCAAAAACTGACAAATTAATATGCGATAGAAACACGTTCTTTGAAGAAGAACTACGAGGGGAAAGTATAACGGACTTCGACTTTACGACAGATGATATTACACAAGCTATAGAGAAACTAAAAACACACTCAGCGGCAGGACAGGATAAATGGAATGCTACACTGATCAAAAACTGCAAGAATGCAATCGCTGAGCCCCTATACTGAATATGGAGACGATCACTAGACACAGGAGAAATACCGGGCATCCTGAAGAGCGCGAACATAGTCTCAATATATAAAGGAGGAGATCGATCTGAGGCCAAAAACTATAGGCCAGTGTCGTTTACATCTCATCTCACTAAAATATTTGAAAGAATAGTTAGACAGAAAATCTATGACTTTCTGGAAACTCGGAAAAAATTCAATGATAACCAACACGGGTTTCGGTCAGGCAGATCATGCCTATCACAACTAATGGAACACTACAACAACATTATTGATGCACTTGAAAGTAATGAAAACTATGATGTACTATACACAGACTTTGTTAAAGCGTTCGACAAGTGTGACCATGGAATCATAATACATAAACTGAAATATATGGGAATAACAGGAAAAGTAGGGAAATGGATATATAATTTCCTTAGTGAGCGGCGGCAAGTCGTTACAGTACAAGGGGTATCTTCATCAGAATCAGAGGTCTTCAGCTCGGTACCACAAGGAACAGTATTAGCTCCACTACTCTTCATAATCATGCTAACTGATATAGATGAGGACGTTACCAGAGACAGCACAGTAACATCCTTTGCGGATGACACAAAGATCAGTAAAAAAATAAGAAACCCAGAAGATATAGGATCTCTACAAACCGACATAAACAGAATCTACAAGTGGACGGAAGACAACAATATGAAGTCGTGATCAGTTTTTCCTTGTGAACAGACGTGTTTTATCGAGTGTCCAGTGTTACCAATTGAATAAGTGGTTATCATTCAAGTGTCTTTAAAAAAAAAATAGTGTTTGGTGCATTCTTAACTAAATTACTTCGTGTTACTAATCATTAATTAACGAATATATTTCATTTATTGACTTTATTCATTACTATATTACTTGACTAAACCAAGGCTAGTGCTTGTTTGTTTCCCGAATCTATTACTACACGAGGTTTCATGAGGTTGAAATTCCCTTGGTTTGCCCTTTTTGTTTTTCAAATCTATCAGAAACGCGGTTTCTTAAGGTTCATTTTCCCTTAACACACTACCTGACCTCCCGAAGGGTCAATCACCGTGGGAGAAAAAAGGAATTAAGTCGGTGGAAGAGCGACAGATAAGTGCCATTTAATACTTTTTCTTTAACAGATCTTTCGTCGGTAGCTTTGTAATTATATATTCATTTAGCATAAAATTGTGTTACAAGAACATTCTTGCCGGTTTTCGTAGGTGACGGCACAATAAGCACGCGGTATACCTACGTTGTAATTTATTAATTTCCAAACGCTCGTTTTTTTTTGTTTTTTTTTGTATTTTAACTAATTAAAAGCATGGCACCCCCGTCAAGTACTTGCAGTCGCTGTGAAGGGAAATTTGGTGCTCAAGCATGGAAGTGCTGAGGAACGAGTTAGAACGTGAGAGGGAGGCCAGGGTGAGGCTTGAAGAAACCGTGATGCTCCTGACGGCAAAATTAGAATCCCTTGAGACTCCAGTTACGACCCCTCCTGCCTCAGATTCTACAAATAATATAAATAGTACTAATAGCCCTCGCTCTTCCTCTAGTTCCCAACCCTTCGTTCGAGTGCGAAATGGAGCCCCATTGCGAAAAGCAAAGACTTGTCTACCAGTAATAACAAGCAATAAGTTTTCTGTTTTAGGTTTCGAAGATGCTGATGAACCGGAAATACGACTTGTTGGCGATTCCATTGTTCGAGGGCAGCTCGAGGAATTCTGTGGGAGAAACCCTCGTCGTAGGCGCCGTTACTGCTACCCTGGTGCAAGGGTGGAGGATATAACTAATAATGTTGACCATTTTACAGACGGTACCGCCGAGGACACAACGTATGTTATTCATGTCGGTACTAATAACATTTTAAATTCTAGATCGGAAGAACTGCTGGCTACGTACAGGGACTTACTAGAGCGACTAAAGGAGAAAACTAATAAGATTGTTTTAACAGGTATACTTCCTCGAATTATCCAACGTAACGATTTCTACAGCAAGGCGACCTATATTAACAATAACCTAAAGTCTCTTTGCCAACAGGAAGGAGTGCAGTTTGCAAATTTTTGGAACAGTTTCTACGGCAGGAGGGACTTGTTCCTCGAAGATGGACTTCATCTTAATGACGTTGGAGCTGCGCGTTTAGGAAGACTATTTCATAATACTGTCTCTTCTTTTCAGGCTGCCGTAACTCGAACGGTCCCAGCGTAAATTCCACTAATTTCCCCTGCGCTCGCGAAGGTGTCGTAATTACAAACAATTTGAAGGTTCTATCCTTAAATGCTCGTAGCCTACGAAATAAAATAAATTAATTTTTTCTTTAATTGCTTGTAAAGACTATGATTTAATTGCGATAAACGAATCGTGGCTTAGCACTGAAACACGTGACTTTGTAGGGGAGTATCAAATTAAAGGTTATAGACTTTTTGTTAAAACCAGAATAGGTAGGCGAGGAGGCGGTGTTATGTTGTATATCAAAGATAATATTGCGAACGTTATAGAAGTAAAGCACTCAATTCCAGAACCGATAGATTCGACTATAGCAGAACTTAAATTAAACGACTTCAAATTTCTTGTTGCGGTTATATATAGGCCCCCTAATCAAACAGCTGATACGGACGAAGCGTTATATCGTGAACTAAAGAGAATAATCGGTAGTGAGCAGGCTTTAGTTATGGGTGACTTTAATTGCGCCAACGTGAATTACGATACAATGCAGGGAGACGCGGAAGGTAATCGTTTAGTTAATTTTCTCGAGGATAGCTTTCTTATTCAAAAGGTTGGGGAACCTACGAGGTTGGACAGTATTTTAGATTTAGTAATAACTACGGATGATAGGCTAATTACTGATCTTCAAGTAATAGAACCGTTGAGCAATAGCGATCACAATATGGTAGAGTTTGTCCTCTCAGTAAGTCACTCGAAACCAATTAACTCGACTAAAATTCCTAACTTCCAGCACGCAGACTTTTGTAAATTTCGAAATAAATTGTCACACGTCAAGTGGGAAAACGTGATGGGGAACTCCAACGCAAAACTAATGTGGGAATCGTTCGAAACAGTATTTAGGACTATAAATGAGGAATGTTACCGTACAAAATTAAGCGTGCGAAAGTAAACAACAAGCCCTTGTGGTTTACTTCTAGAGTAGGAGACATTATAAAGAGTAGACATTGGGCTTATAGGCAACATAAGTGCGATAAAGACAATTTGTTGTTACGAAACAACTACATATCTCTGAGGCGTGAAGCGAAAAGTGTAATAAAAAAGTCCAAGCGCGAATTTGAAATCTCCATAGCTCGTGACGGTAAAGAAAACCCCAAGCGATTCTTTCAATACGTCAATAATATAAATCCAGTAAAAAGTGTCTTGGGTCCATTGAAAAATGTAAACGGAGATCTAGTTTCTGAAAACAAGGAAATGGCTACCTTGCTAAACGAATTTTTTACGTCAGTTTTTACTATAGAAGATCTAACGAATATCCCTACGGTCATCGACATAATACCTTTTAATAATGGTAATATTTTGGATAATATTGTCGTTAGTGAAGGGGAAGTAATGCGCTATATTGATAAAAATGAAAATGCGTAAATCACCGGGTCCGGATTCCATATATCCCATACAACTAAAAGAATTAAAAGATAGCATTGTTGTGCCGCTAACAAAGATTTTTAATGCGTCTATTTCTGAGGGGTGCGTACCAGATAATTTCAAGTTAGCAAACGTAACACCTATCTTTAAGAAAGGCGATAAAGGTGCGACGGGAAATTATAGGCCAATCAGTTTAACGTCTGTTGTAGGTAAGCTACTGGAATCAATAATTAGGGATCGTATAGTCGAACACTTAGAAGTGCATAAACTAGTTAGAAATACGCAGCACGGTTTTAGGCGAAACAAATCTTGCTTAACTAATCTTTTAGAATTTTTCCAAAGCGTGGTTGACGTTTACGAGAGACATCGGGCGGTTGATGTAGTGTATTTAGATTTTCAAAAAGCGTTTGACACGGTGCCGCACAAAAGACTCATTGAAAAAAACTAAGGCTCATGGAATCAGGGGTGTAGTAATAAATTGGCTAAAAGAGTGGTTGCGAGGTAGGAAACAGAGGGTGGTCGTTGATGGAGCGGAGTCGTGTTGGGCTAATGTAGCGAGTGGCGTTCCTCAGGGTTCTGTATTGGGCCCCTTGCTTTTTCTTATAAATATTAACGATTTAGATGTCCGCCTAGTCAGTACAGTTTCAAAGTTTGCGGATGACACGAAGCTGGGTGGTAGGGCGAATAATGACGAAGATAGAGGTCAAATTCAGGAAGATCTGAATAAAATCGTTGATTGGTCAGTCACATGGCAAATGAGATTTAACGTGGATAAGTGCAAAATTTTGCATATAGGTTCGCGTAACGGTAATTTTGCGTATAGTATGTCAGGGAAAGATTTAACAAGCGTAGAACAGGAAAAAGATTTAGGAGTTATAGTCACTAGTGATTTAAAAGAAGCGAAACAAAGTACAGCGGCGGTCAATAAGGCGAACAAAGTGTTAGGTTTTATAGCTCGAAATTTTGAGTACAAATCGCGCGATATTATAGTTCCTTTCTATAAATCATTAGTTAGACCCCATTTGGAGTACGCGGTCCAATTTTGGAATCCGCATATGCGCAAAGATATAGACAAAATCGAAAGAGTTCAAAGACGAGCCACTAAGATGATTCCGTCGCTTAGGTCAAAGTCGTACGAGGATAGGCTTAAGGAGTTAAAATTGACAACACTCGAGACTAGGAGGTTAAGGGGTGATCTAATCCAGGTTTTCAAAATTATGAATGGGTTCGACAACGTAGATAGAGATAGCTTTTTCGAAATATCTCAATATAATAGGACTAGAAATAACGGGTGTAAGTTGACAAGTAGAAGGTTCGAGACAGCAGTTGCCAAAAACTTTTTTACGCAAAGAATAGTAAATAGCTGGAATAGTTTGCCAGTAGAAGTAATTAGTAGCACGTCTATAAACATGTTTAAAAATCGATTAGACGCATATGTTGATAGATTGGGTATAGTTTAAGGTAGTAAAATTAAGGCTTTGTGGGGATAGATCCCACAGCTCAACACAAGTGTTGTGGGCTATAGGGAGGCAGCGTCTTGGGTTAGGGGATACTCTCTGTCCTTACACACCCCATTTAAAGAGATTCCTCTGCTGAGCGGTGCCCCCCATAGTACATACTGTGAGGTATTGAAAAACTCATGATCTTCACTTGCCCCACAAACACCTTTAAATGGGAGACCCAAGATGGGTGCACACACATTTCTACATTACTGTACAGTCTTTACAGCCACACCTACACTTTTCCTCCTAAGTGTATATATTGTAATGTATATGGTTGTAAATTTTGACTTGGTCCACAATCGATATGGACCGTGACTTATTTTTCGTGACAAGGTACTAGTATTGATGGATACCGTAATGAAATTGACTGGATTCTTTGGATCTGATATATTTGCATGTCGGTTATAAATAGATATAGAGTGTAACATATTTGTGGATAGTAGTCTATTATGACTTGATCCTCTGGATCCAGAGATTCTATCTTTAGTTTTAAATCGATAATTAATTAGTTTTGCTAAATTGGTCGTTGCCAATGTACAGGAAGTTGTTACATAAATTTCTTATGTTCTTGTGGTTCGGAACCCACGTAAAATTGTAGGTCCCCTCCGCCACCACGGAGGACATACACAATTACGAACACAGTTAGGTAGACCAGCCATGAGTGGATCCTAGGGTCTTTGTTGGTCTGAAACATTATAACATTATTATAACATTATAACAGAGAAATTTCAGTTGTTACGGTACGGAAAAAGATAAGACCTAAAATCCATGGAATATTATACCCCAAATGGACAGGAAATTCAGAGAAATTTCAGAGCAAAAGATTTAGGGGTTTTAATGACAGATAATGTGAAATTTGAAACACAAAATAAGATCGTAGTAAACAGAGCAAAGAGAATAACGGATCAGATATTGAGAACCTTTAAACGAAGGGAAAGGAATGTAATGATTCCTCTACTGAAAACCCTGATCATACCCAAACTGGAATATTGCTCGGTCCTAACATCCCCATATAAAAAAGAAGACATCAGACAGCTGGAAGGGATCCAGAGAAGCTACACAGCCAAGATCAACGGGTGCAAAGAACTAAATTACTGGGAAAGGTTATGCGAACTAGACCTATATTCACTGGAAAGGAGAAGAGAGAGCTACACACCATTATTTACACTTGGAAAATAATGGAGAAACTAGTCCCTAATCTTACTCTGAACCCTATAACTCCCCCATACAACGGTGGAAAATAGAAACGGTAGACTGTGTCGTATTCCCAAATTGAAGGCGAGACAGGGAACATCCTTAACCCTGAAAGAAAATAGTTTTGTGGTGAGAGGACCAAAACTGTTTAATCAGCTGCCCAAAGACCTAAAAAACACGAAAGGAGTTGCAGTGGATATCTTCAAAAGAAGACTAGACGCCTGGCTCAGAACAATCACCGATGAGCCGGGCGTACCTGGCTATATGAGGTGGCGAGCACAAGAAACCAACTCACTACTTCACCAGGCCAACTCGAGAGGAGGGGCGACAAGCTTGACCTTCGCGAAATGAGGAATCATCGTGCTGAACCTTTGTAAGGTTGTAAGGTAAGGTAAGGTGTGTGTGTGTGTGTATATATATATATATATATATTAACGTAAAGAACGACGCTTGTATAGGAGATATTCCGCGCAAGATGAGAGAGAGAGAACGAAACAAATGAAAAAATGAGGTAACCACCCGGGAATCGAACCCGGGATCTTCGGTTCGATTCCCGGGTGGTTACCTCATTTTTTCATTTGTTTCGTTCTCTCTCTCTCATCTTGCGCGGAATATCTCCTATACAAGCGTCGTTCTTTACGTTAATTATACTGCGTGTTTGCAGTTATATATATATATATATATATATATATATATAGTCTAAAAGTCACTAAAGGGAAAAGTCACTAAAAGAAGGCTGAATGTCAACACAAAGAGATAAACAGCGGGACGCGGTCAGTTCGTTTATTGGGCTGACCTAAACTGACATAGGCGTATGAGGTGGGGTGGGGGTGTCTGGGGGGACAGCAACCCCCCCAGGGCTAGAGAATTTTTAGCATTTTCAGGGCAAATATTGAAACTTTCAGGGCAGATTTTTCCTGACATTCCTTTTTTTTTTTACTTCTTGAGGTGAATTAATTACTTGCCACTATACTTGTAGTTAATAATTAAAACGTAAGTTGAGGACTTACTGAATTCTATATCAACTGCAATGCCGTAGTTTTGCTTGTCATTTAGAAATGTAGTAAAATTTATCTCATTTTTGTAAATTGTAATGTTTTTTATTCAAAAAGGCTTTAATATATGTTACTCATACTCTAACCTTTGTGTTATTTTATGCTACACATAGTGCTTATGCGGAAATCAGGGCACCCTGAAAATTTTTAGGGCAATATTTCCCCCCCCCCTCAAGTAAAGTGTCATCCCATACGCCTATGTCTAAACAGCCTGTGTTTTTGTGTCTGCAACAATCGTTGATTCTAAATTTAAGTTGGTGATGCTTCGAAAGTGACTAATGTGAAAGGAGTTTAAGTTGTCTAATTATTATGTCAGTTAGGGGTAATGTCTATAGCTTCTAAATTAGTAGAATAGGAAATAAGGGTCGAAGTTGGGACGCGGGCACAAATGGTAGGCCCCAAAGAAGATCTAAATCAAAGCACCTGTAAATACCTTTTATGTCTATTTGCTAACCTAATACCTAACGGGGTCTAACATCCCCATGTTATTACCTTACATTACATTTCATTTGGAAAACATGAAGCCACTCGGGCCTATCGAGGTAATTCAAGTCATGAGCTACATTTTTTAATAGTAATAAAACCTTGCACGATGTCAAACTCAAGTCAGCAAATTAATATACAACTATTTACTACCACCATAGTAGCCTATATAACTTAAACAAAGAATATACACGATATATAATCTACAAACTATCTCTTTCACTCATGAAAGTGTCTAAATTTTTTTTAAATTAACTAATGAGCTATTGTTTACCACATCATATGGCAAGTCATTCCAAAAATCTACTACTCTATGACTGAAGAAGTATTTTCGTAGATCAAGTCTACAAGTCTGTTTCCTAATTTTCTTATTATACCCACCAGTTATCCCATCAGTGTCTAGTGAGAAAAAGTTATGTACATCTAAATTGTCCAAACCTGAAAACATTTTGAACATCTGTATCATATAATCCTCTCATACAACGTCTCTCAAAATTAAACATACCTAATTCCTTTAATCTATCCCTGTATTCCAATCTTCTTAGGTTAGGGATAAGCTTGGTTGCTCTATGTTGCACACCTTCAAGCACATCAATATCATGTCTCAGGTGAGAGGACCAAGCTTGAATGCAATATTCTAAGTGAGGCCTAACATAAGAATTATATAATTTACAGATGACTTCCTTACTCTTGTAACTTACATTCCTGTTAATAATACCTAACATTTTATTTGCTTTATTTCTAGCCTCTAAACACTGCTTAGAAAATTTTATGTCACTACAAACTATAATGCCAAGATTCCTTTCTTTTCTAACATCCTTCAACCAGTTCCCTTGTGAGGTGACGTGTGTATATATATATATATATATATATATATAGTTTAAAAGTCGCTAAAGGGGAAAATCACTAAAAGAAAGCTGACTGGCAACACAAAAAAAACAGCGAAATACGGTCTGTTCGTTTATTGGGCTGAACAAAACAGCATGTATTTTTGTATCTAACTAAATCGTTGGTGCTAAGTTTAATTTGGTGATGTTTCTAAAGTGGCTAATTTAAACAGGAAGTTGTCATATTATTATATCAGTTTGGGGTAATGTCTATAGCTTCTAAAATTAGTAAAGTTAGCTATTTAGTAGGTCGTTTGTGGGATACTAGCACCTATGGTAGGCCCTAAAGAAGATCTAAATCAAAGCACCTGTAAGTACCTTTATTGTCTATTTAATAACCTAATACCTAACGGGGTCTAACACCCCCACGCATGGGCGCCCGCAGGATTTTTTCCAAGGGGGGGCAAAATTTAATGTATTAATAGGTAGGGACCGGAGCAAGCAAAAAACTTTTGACCCCTTAGGAACCAGCAGGTTAATTCTAAGCAAGTTTAGTGTTGCATTTTCTGTAATGGAAAATGCAAAGATATATTGTATATACTGTACATACAATGCACATGATAACAATCATTTATTTTATTTATAACAGAAACATGATAGAATGAAGAAAAAAGCACACTGAAGTAAATGTTGCACCTAATTTGAAAACGGTGTTTCGAGCATCACCAGGGGCATTTCCAGGGGGGGGCAAGCGCCCCCCCTTGCCCCTACCTGCGGGCGCCCATGCCCCCACGTTATTACACCTTGCATCTCATAACTAAAGTTTTCATTATTTCTACCAAAATGCATGACTTTGCATTTCTGAACATTGAATTCCATTTGCCATTTACTAGCCCAAGCGACTAATCTATCAAGATCCTTTTGCAGTTCATAAGAATTTTCTATATTTGTAACTGGAGCAACTACTTTTGTATCATCTGCAAATTTAGAAATTTTACAACCTACTCCTTTCTCTAAATCATTGAGATATAAAATAAAGAGTAATGGACCCAAAACTGATCCCTGTGGTACCCCACTTTTCACTTTCTGCCACCCAGATTCATGACCATTTAGAATTACCCTCTGTTCTCTGTCTTCTAACCATTTTTCTACCCAATTTAAAACTGACCCTAATATACCATGAGCGCTTAATTTATATAGAAGTCTCCTATGTGGAACCTTGTCAAATGCTTTACTAAAATCCAAATAAATAACATCTACATCATTTTCATTATCTACCTGAGCAGTTACAAATTCTAAAAAATCTAAGTGATTAGCCAAACAAGACCTTCTTGATCTAAATCCATGTTGTAAACTTGAAATAAGATTAAAGTTCTCCAAATGATCTTGAATATTATTCTTTATAATTCTTTCTAGTACCTTTCCTACCAATGATGTCAAGCTAACAGGCCTATAATTTCCTACTTCCTTCTTATTTCCCTTTTTGTAAATGGGTACTACATTAGCTTTTTTCCATTCATCTGGTACTTCTGCATAATTAATTGACCTAGCAAACAAAATAGTTAGTGACTCAGATAATTTTTCTTCCCCTTCTCTGAGAATCCTAACAAATATATTATCAGGTCCAGCAGCCTTATTTGACTTCAGTTATGAATCACTTGCCTAATATCCTCCTTCCTTATATGAATATTATCAAGAATGTCTGAATTTACAGGATCTAAAGGATTAAAATCAAAGTTATTTAAATTTTCTTCAGTAAAAACAGGGCTAAAATAATCGTTAAAAATACCAACAATCAGGCGTGGACTGGCCCCGGCCCGTGGCCGGTGGGCCCTTTCCGTTGGGGGCCCTAAATTTGTTCGACGTATTACTATATAAGACCTCAGGGGTGTTCACAGGGGTCAAAAAAAGTGCCAACACGGCAACGTACGTTCCGACAAAACGGCATTAAAAATTTTCCACTTTTTTTAATACTAGTAAAATAATTGATATTTAAATTGTTTAGGATTATTAACTTTAGTTTATTCGTTGATAAATTATGTCCGTTTAAATAAATTTTTATTTAAATAAATTTATTATAATGTATTTATTTTATTTGCTGAAAATTAATTAAATAAATATGTTAAAAATCGCTATGTTGCCAAACGCATTTCTGAGATTTCTAGTATAACCAATCAGCACTCTAGGACACTATTTTTGGTGCGAAAAAAAATTAAGTAAATAAAGTAAATATTTTTTAAGCGGTGTTGCATTTGTGCTGGCGCGCCGATTTTTTGCTCTTGATCTTTATAACGTGAGTAATTTACTGCATTTTTATTTAAGTAATTGTTAATTTTTTATATTTTTAAGCTTTAAACACATATCTTAGGAGCTGAATAAAGGCCAGCAGGGCCCGGCCAGTTCAACCTAGATCCCAAGAACCTGCATACCCAAACCTACAATCCACACCCCAAATAATTTCCTCATATACCTTTTTTCTAAACGCCTTTGAAAACGTTATTCATTGATATTGTGCGCTATATAAATATATATATTATTATTATCAGAGGTAGGGTTGCCAAGTGTCCTTTATTTCAAATGACAGTTCTTTATTTCAGCTCATGTGTCCTTGTCCTTTGATAAACTCGGAAAGGACGCCATATGTCCTTTAATTCAGTAATTGACTCTCAAAATTTTATTCATCACTAAAAATTTGAGACGGTGATGTTTTCAAACTTAATTAATTCGTTAATTGGAAGAAGTGAGATTCAACATTCAGATGTGATTTCTAGTAAATCAGAGTTGGCAATCCTGCCCCCATTGCCCGTTGCCATTGTCATCCTTGCTGGAGAGGAACGAGGAAGGCATCGCCCGCTAACATATTTTTTGTGCTTTGCCAAATTGCCATATTAAACCGGCTTCATGAGTTTTTGACGTGATTCTATTTTTTATGAGTTGAAGAATATCTTCAGATGAATACTTAGGTAAGAATACTTAATTATATACTAGGTTTCCCTCTCTTAGAAAGTTAGAAAACATTATTTTACGTGTCGCGCTACTGAAAGTTAAGGCTTGTTCGTGTCTAATTTTTTTTTCTAATAACCTTATGCATTAAAGCGTTCACTCATTACGCATGTCTTAAAAAGCAATGGTTTTAAATGTATAAATATTTTCAAAGTGGTGTCCTATGCTTTGTCGGTGCCTGGAACATCAGCATATTGCGAAATAATTTTCAGTGTAATGAATGCTAAGTGGCGAGATGACAGAAACAGATGTTCAGTAGAATTAATAAAAAGTGAACTTTTGATTTATTTCAATTTAAAAGACAATTGTGCCGATTTTGGTGGCAAAATAAAAAATGATATAGCTTTACTGAAGGCTGGTCGAAGTCAAGATAAGTACAATTTTATAAATAAATAAAGGCTTCATTCATTATAATGATTTGTAAATATTTTCCTGTCTTTAATTCACAAAATATAATAAAGAAATTTAAAAATGTTTCATTTCAATACAGTAGTGTGATTTTACAAGTGTACGACTTTCTAGACATATTTTATCTATGAATATAATAAAGAAATTGTAAAAAATATTGCACAAGTAAATTTTTATCATGATAAACAATGGAATATACGGTAGCGTGCAAGTGTCCTTTATTCAAGATCTGTTGACTTGGCAACCCTAAATTCAGAGGCGTAACTAAAAGAAGAAAGGCCTGTGGCCTACTGTTGATAATGGGCCCCTCTGTAATAGTTTAAGTAAGTGACAGTTTAGTTTGGGATTGAAAAAAAGTCTTTCTACTTCAACGTTTTCTATGATTTTCATGAGTAACTTTGTAATGAACATATATATATATATAATATATATATATATATATATATATATTATATATATATATATAATGCAAACCCACAAGGAAAAAGAAAATTATTCCAAGGCCTTTCGTGTATTCAGAAGTACACCTCGTCATTCCCTGACTGCGTATTAATTAGATTTGATTTTGGTTGAGTTCAAAATTATATTCAAAACTCGCGGGGATTTACAGGTCATGACAAAATTACTAGATGTTTAAAACATCCATAACACTTTTTTCGGGGCAGAATTTACTGAAGCTTTTTGGGGGCCCTCTCAGTGACACCTGGCGGGTGGAAATTTTTGAGCCAGTCCGCGCCTGCCAACAATATCCTGATCTTTTTCAAACATCCTATCATCATGTTCTATTCTATTGGGCTAATCCTGTCATGCTTTTTATTATTATATTTATAAAAACTAAAGAATTTCTTTGGATCTTTATTGCTATTTCTAGCTAGATTTATTTCACTATGCCTTTTACTCTTCCTAATCAAACTATTTAGCTTATTTTTTAACTGCCTATAATTATCCAAGTCCAAAATACTATCATCCTCTTTAAATTCCCTGAATGCCCGTTTTTTTTATTTTTAATCATTTCAGCTATTTCCCTATTCCACCACTAAGGTTTCCTAATCTTGTTATTTCTAACAGTTCTGAAAGGAATACACCTACATTGTACATCCTCTAAAATTTTTTTAAATCTAGACCACATCTCAATAGCATTTTTATTGGCAAATTCATTATCCCACTTTACTGAGTATAACAACTTCCTAAATCTACAGTACTCTTGTCACCCTTTGAGAAGCAAAGGACTAGATGGTCATTGTTGGCCAGATCCCTGTTTAATTCTATTTTAAAACATATGATCCAATGGTCACTATTTCCTAATCACTCTCCTACTGCAAGTTCCCTAATAAGTTCATGATCATTGGAAAGAACCAGATCTAAGATTGCTTTATCCTTAGTTAGTTTGTCAACAAATTGTGTTAGGAAACAGTCATTACAGCAGTCAATGAAGAAGTTACCTTCGCTATTATTTTCCTCTAAAAGGCTCCAGTCTATATGTGTTATTTTTTTTTTTTATTGGGTTCAGAATCCCAGCTGAGCCGTGAACGGCCAAGCTCTGAAGGGCCAGTTCAACCAACAGCCCAAGTTAAGCTAGATTAAAAACTTACGGACTTGAGGTTCTATTAGGTCCTACCTCAGGGTTGCTGACTCGATGTGGGCCTACCTTAGGCCTCAGTTGCATGAAATTAAGATAAAAAACAAAAGGGCCACTATTTATGGTCTTCTTTCTAAACCTTGCAACAACAACACAACCTGCACTATTGCACGATGCAACAATCTTGTATCTAAACAATCAAACTGAATTGCAAGAGAGCTCTCTATAAGACCACACCCTGTAAGTGTCGCATTCCACAAACGAGTAGAAAGGACGCGCAGCGCCCCAAAAAAATGATGCCACAAGAGTGCCCAAACAATGATGCCACAAGAGCCCAAAAATGCTAGCTCTAAATTAAGTGAATTTTTCACTAACCTTACAATTATGAGATGGATATATATTAAGGTAGGTTGATTTTCCGCATTTTTTAGATATCGACTTTGGACTAGTCGAGATAGTCAGGGCTTAATATAATAATAACTGACAAAAAATTTCAGATCCCTAGCTTTAACCATTTTTTGAGGAAACCGTTTCAAAAATCGTCAAAAAATCGTACCGAAAAATACCGCATTTTCGCAATTTTCGGCCGAAAAAAACGCTATTTTCATTAAAAAATCCTGAAAAAAGTTACAATTTTATTGAAAAAAAAGTAAAAAAAACATGTACAGAGTCAAATAGACACATTTAGATCCCAAGATCATCATAATTTTCACTGTAAGAGCCCTTAGCAGCAAAGGAAGGCCTCATCTGGCGGCTTAGGGCTTTGGCCAGAATGTGTTTGTGCCTTGATTCGAGTCCATAAACAGTATGGGAAGCTTCAGATGTCAGCTTCACGGCCCTTTCAACACTCTGAGAATGTGAAGGCAGATCAGGCAGCTCCAGCTTGGTGCCACTCAGCAATGCTTCTTGAAGCTCCTGGTCAGAAAAGTCTTCTGTGAGAGCAGGTTCACAGATGCCACTTTGAGAAAGGTTGATTAGTTCTGACCAGTGGGTAGCTTCAATGTTGATGGCTGTGATCTTCTTCAGCCTCTTCTTGGCTGGCTTCCCACTTCTGAAAGAATAATAATAAATTTATTTTTTATTCCAGTTTAAGATTTAATCCCTATTAGTCTCAGAATTGCTGATTTAAATTAAACTTAAATAAAAAAAAAAAAACCCGAGTTCTATAAATCCCCATAATCGAATTTTTTTTCAGAAAGAAGGTAAGATTATTTCCATTATCAGAGGGGGAGGGGGGAATTGGGATAAGAAAATGTGAAAAAAAATTCGATTATGGGGATTTATAGAACTCGGGCCTTTTTTTTTTATTAAATAAATCCCCATAATCAAATTTTTTTTTCACATTTTTTTAAATTAATAAATGCTTACCTGATGGACAGAATTTTCTTGAGAGCAGCTTCTCTCACTTCCAAGTCACCAGACTTCATCATGGAGTACAGCACATTCTCGGGCAGCAAGGCAAAAGCATTGTACTTCAGGTTCTTGAAAGCAACACCCTGGATTTCTTCAGACTGCTGCTTGATCCTCTGGATCATGTTGAAGATGTACAGCTGCTGATTGTGGAACTTGCTGTCCCTTTTGATCTCAAACCAACTGACTGCATACACTTCCACAATGAACTTGATGGCCTGGTAAAGCTTATCCTGTAGTTCTGGAGGATAAGCACCTCTGGTCCACAGACACATCAATCTAATTCACAAGTGCAGATTATGTGCTGTGTTTGACAATTTTCTTTCTTGCACTTCACAGCATTGTCATCACAGGGACGAACAGGTAGCTTACAGGTACAAGCAGAAATGTCAAAAAGTTTATCCAGCTTTTCCTCCAGATTCTGCTCCTGGACTGTAGAAAGAGATTTCCTGTTTATCTCTTTTGCTTTCTTGAAGCACACTTTATCCACCAATTTCACTACATAATATTCCTCATACAGGGGCAGCCGCGGGTTCACTGCCTGCCAGATCTCAATCACATCCTTTGCTATCATTTTAGCAATATCATAGTCTTTCAAGTCCGGGTGGCTGTTTTGGAGGAAATAACTGTACTGAATAACTTGGCGGAGGGTAGGAGGCTCTGTTTTATCCAAAGGGGAAGGCTGGCCACTGAATTTTTTGGCACTATCACTTATAGTTAACACTGCAGACTTCCGTTTTTTACCCATTTTTATGAAATATCTGAAAATAAACACAATTAAATGAACGCATCATAAAATAACTTAATTTAATACACATTTTATAGGTAAATATCATTAAAAAATACAAAATAATACACTAATAAACATCTATAATGCATTTACAATAAATTTCAAGCATCGTTTTGTTAAAAAAGCCGAATTTTAATTGATTATTTTGATGAAATAAGGTCCGATATTTTGTTTGTTTACATTGCGCGAATGCCGCGCGCGCGATTTTACGCGTAAAATTCGACAATTTTACAACTTAAAAATAATTAACAATCCTCAAAAAATACAATCATTTTCACAAATATGAGTTGGTGCAACGTTTTTTATACATTAATACCTTTCTATCTAGACTAGTCCAAGATCACAGTTCCAAAATCAACCTACCTTAATATATATACACCTTAACTTAATATATACAAGCAATGCTGCATCAATCAGCTTAGTCATCATATCGCCTTGGGACAACAATGGTTCTTCCTCTTCTAGATTTTCTAACAATATGAGGCAGGTTGAAATCTCCCATAATTAATGTTCTAGAACGACAACCTTTATTTATTTCTTGAACCATACTGTCATCAACTTAGGTAAATATGCAACAAATAGCCCCACCTCGACTTTTGGTACGAAAGTTAGTTATTAGGGTGTGTTTTCATGTGCTTTCCTCAGAAATGCCACTCATTTGTCCCGCATTTAATTGAAAGTATGAAAAAAATCGTTTTTTTCTCGTTTTATTTTCAAGTAAACACGGGGCAAATGAGTAGCATTTTTTAATAAAGCACATGAAAACACACCCTAATAACTAAATTTCGCTACCGTCATTGCTAACCTAACCTAACCTAAATGAAGAGATTTCGAAAAAAAAAATCGTTAAACTAACGAAAATATCATGACTTAACCTAACCAATCGTCAAGGGTGTACAGTTGACCTAACCGGGCACTCAGTTGACCTAACTGGGCATTCACTTGACCTAACTGGGCATTCAATTGACCTAACTTTGATATACTGTACCTAACCAATCATCATACTACCGAATGCTAACATCAAAAATTATGAACTCGAGGTGGGGCTATTTTGCGGCGCTAACTGTAGGTATTGCTCACAGTAGGATTGGGAAAAATGTTTTCGGAGGAAAACGCTTATGAAAGCTAGATTAACACTTGCCGGAATGTGTGACTTCGCTAGCCACGTGCCCTTGAAGAGAGATATTGAGCCCATAAATTTGCACGGAAACAAACTCTGCTTGTTTTTTGGAAATTTGCGTTTACACACGAAAACGTCTCGGTCACTACGGAAATAAAGGGGCTGGGAACACTCTGGACAGTTTCGCGTACGGGAAACGACACCGTGTTCTTGAAAAATGTGAACCGCTCGTGAATCGTCTCCTAAAATTTTCAACACTTCAACGTAGCCTAAATTACAACTAACACAAAAAAATCACTACACATGTTTACGCGACAAAAATTAAAAAAGAAAGAAAGACCTCAGCTGTATCAAAGGCCGAGGTTTTTTCCGTGACTAAACGGTCGGGGAAAAAAACTTGATAAGTTCTTTAAAATTCTTAATTAGCTGTCATTGGTTCATTAAGGCGTGGTTGTTTTTGAGTGTTTAATAGCTTTAAAATTTCGGTAAATCTCTAGGAGCGCTCCATTTTTCAATATTAAACATACACTCATAAAATATACACCATTTGAAAGCTCACATTTTTCTGAGTCTAAAAATGTAGTAATCCAAAAGTATCAATAGCAAATAAAAAGTAACTACGTTTAAATATAAAACCCTATACCGATCAATTTGTGATGCGTGATCTGCCCCCGTGTCTCCGAGACCTAAATTATACAAGTGATAATGTAATAACATATTCATGTTAGGTTGGGTTAGCGTAACAATTACCAAAAATACCATCTTACAACACAGACTGAAGATTTATAACATAGCCAACCTTTATAATGTAGTTAATGACGTCACACGTCAAACAATTAATTAAATCTAGTTACTTTTTATTTGTTATTGATACTTTTGGATTACTACATTTTTAGACTCAGAAAAATGTGAGCTTTCAAATGGTATATGTTTTATGAGTGTATGTTTAATATTGAAAAATGGAGCGCTCCTAGAGATTATCCAAAATTCCTAATTAGCTGTCATTGGTTCATTAAGGCGTGGTTGTTTTTGAGTGCTTAATAGCCTACTATTGGTTAAAAAAAGGTGCACTGTGATTGATCGTCCACACATTTCCAGAAAATTGTCTGAGAGCGAGGATGTCTTATGCCTGCTGGCAGGTCGCGAAACAAAAAAATGGTTAAAACTTAAAAAATCAATAACTTCGTTAATTTTGAATTGTGGGGAGTCTGGCTTTCAACAAATTTATTCTATTGCTGTATACTACCGAATGCTAACATCAAAAATTATGAACTCGAAGTGGGGCTATTTGCTGCATACTAACCTCAACTTACTGGGTTTGGTTTGGAGGTCTGTAAAATGCACCTATCCGAATATACTCTTTGCCTGAAACACAGATATCCACCCATATTGATTCTACTCTATTGTCTAATTTAATACTATCATTCTAAACTGAAGTTAAATAATTCTTAATGTATGAGACCAAACCTCCCCCTGCCTATCTATTTCACGCTGATGAAGTTATGTTAACACGATAAATAACAGAAAATACGAGAAAAAACAACTACCTATATTTGGTATTCACAAACAACAACAACCTAATTAATAACATAGAAATATCCCCAACTATAATATCAGACCACATTATTTAAATAACCAATAAAAACGCAATAGGGGAGAAAGAACACGTGCTATAGAAAGAGGCAAATTTGAAATATTTAATTTTTACTCCAAGGCGATAAATTGGGGAGGTATTACATCCAGCATGGAAGCAATAGACTGGAAAACTATCTTTAAGGATAAGACAACGGAAGAAATACTAATAGCCCTAGAAGAGAAAACTCTAGAAATTATGGAAAAACATGTCCCAAAAAACAACAAAGAGGAAATAGAAGCAGATTCGAGAGACAAATGAGGTGAATGTTCGACAAAAGAAAAGGAGTGACTGTAAAATTAAGAAACTGCAAAGACAACATCAGAAAAATATTAAACGATAAATTGGAGAGCATAGACTGCGTCATACGCGTTCTTTGAAAAAGAATTACTCGGGGAAAGTACAGGGTGTACATAAAGTCAGGATCTATTTTTGTGAAGCACTTGGAAATTATATGGAATTCAATCATAAAATGATAAAGTGGTAACATTTATTAAATAATTAAGAGTAGGATTCGACGTGACGCCCATCAGTATCCCTGCACAGCTCAAATCGTTCCGCAGCATTTCTAAACACATTCTGGAGCATTTGCGGAGTTATGTTATCTGCAGCAGTTCGTATACGTGTACGTAAGTTTTCAAGACTCGTAATCTTCGTCTGATAGACGTGCGATTTGATAAAGCCCCATGCAAAGAAATCTAAAGGGGTTAAATCTGGTGATCTCGCTGGCCAAGGTCTGTTGCTTCCGCGTCCGATCCAGCGATTTGGAAAACGTCCATTTAGATAATCCTGAACAATTTTGGCATAGTGACAAGGAGCACCATCATGTTGATAGACGACGATACTAACAATCCTATCCCCGTCGTCTATCAACATGATGGTGCTCCTTGTC
The DNA here is from genome assembly GCA_023014485.1 of Bathynomus jamesi. Classification (NCBI taxonomy): domain Eukaryota; kingdom Metazoa; phylum Arthropoda; class Malacostraca; order Isopoda; family Cirolanidae; genus Bathynomus; species Bathynomus jamesi. The sequence goes on from JAJOZX010001932.1 coordinate 547,933, forward strand.
ACTATGCCAAAATTGTTCAGGATTATCTAAATGGACGTTTTCCAAATCGCTGGATCGGACGCGGAAGCAACAGACCTTGGCCAGCGAGATCACCAGATTTAACCCCTTTAGATTTCTTTGCATGGGGCTTTATCAAATCGCACGTCTATCAGACGAAGATTACGAGTCTTGAAAACTTACGTACACGTATACGAACTGCTGCAGATAACATAACTCCGCAAATGCTCCAGAATGTGTTTAGAAATGCTGCGGAACGATTTGAGCTGTGCAGGGATACTGATGGGCGTCACGTCGAATCCTACTCTTAATTATTTAATAAATGTTACCACTTTATCATTTTATGATTGAATTCCATATAATTTCCAAGTGCTTCACAAAAATAGACCCTGACTTTATGTACACCCTGTATAACAGACTTTGACTTCACAACAGAGGATATCACAAGCTATATAGGAAAACTAAAAGCACACTCGGCCAGAACAAATGGAATGCCACATTGATCAAAAACTGCAAGAACGAAATCGCTAGGCCCCTACATTGGATATGGAGACGATCACTAGACACTGGAGAAATATTGAGCATCTTGAAAAGAGCGAACATACTGTAGTTCCAATATGTAAAAGAGGAGATCGATCCGAGGCTAAAAACTATAAGCCAGTGTCGCTTACCTCTCATCTCACCAAATTATTTGAAAGAATAGTTAGAAAAAACTATGACTTCTTGGAAACTCAGAAAAAAATAAGTGACAACCAACATGGATTCTAGTCAGGAAGATCATGCCTATCACAACTAATGGAACACTATAACAACATTATTGATGCATTTGAAGGTAATGAAAACTATGATGTAATATATACAGACTTTGCCAAGATGTTCGACAAGTGTGACCATGAAATCACAGCACATAAACTGAAATATATGGGAATAGCAGAAAAAGTAGGAAAATGGGTAAAAACAGTAATTTCCTTATTGAACAGCAGCAAATCGTTACAGTTCAATGAATATCTTCATCAGAGTCAGAGACCCTTATCTCAGTGCCATAAGGAACAGTATTAGCTCCATTACTAATTTACTATTCATAATCATGCTAACTGGTATACTGTAGAGCAGACCCGGATCTAGTGGGGGGGCTATGTGGGCTGCAGCCACGGGCCCCGCATTTGAGGGGGGCCCCCAAATTTTCTACATTATTTATTTTAATTTTAGGTTTTTACATTTATTATTACATTTACTAATTTCATTCCCCCAATGTCTTAAATGCATACAGAATGTACTTGTCATTGATGGTGACCAATTGTACCGGCGAACGGAGTTTTTCTAAGTTAAAGCGACTGAAATGTTGCACACGTTCAACAATGAAGCAAAAGCGATTACAGTCACTGGCAATTCTCTATGTTGAACATGCTCTGGCCAAAGAAGTCAATTTTCGAAATATTATTAATGAATTTGCACAAAAAAAGGCTCGTCGGTTCAATCGGTTGCCATCTCATAATCAGTAGGTAGGTGTGTATAAAATTATTAATTCAGGAAAATATAATATGTAAAATAAAGTAAAATATTTGTAAAGTAATATGTTTGTTCTGAAAACTAAATAAATAAAGTAAAGTAATATGTTTGTTCTGAAAACCTTTAATTTTCCTCGTAAACAAAGCTTATAATCCTTATATAATAAAAATTGTAGCCAAGGGGGGCCCAAAAAAAAAAAATTAGCCACGGGCCCCCATTCTTCTAGATCCGGGCCTGCTGTAGAGTGTAGATGATGAAGTTACCAATGACAGCACAGTAACATCCTTTGCTGATGACACAAAAATCAGGAGAAAACTAAGAAACCCAGAGGATAAAGAAGCTCTACAAACACACATGAACAGAATCTATAGTTGGCCTGAAGGAAATAATATGGAATTCAACACTCAGAAATTTCAACTATTAAGGTACGGAAGAAGGGAGGAACTAAAATCCATGGGATACTATTTCACAAATAGGCAGAAAATTTAGAGAAACTCTAAAACAAAAGATTTAGGAGTTATAATGATTGACAACATAAAATTTGAAACACAAAATAAGGTAGCAGTAAACAGAGCAAAAAAGAATGGATAGGAATATAATGATTCCTCTGTTGAAAACATTGATCATACCCAAGTTGGAGTATTGCTCGGGCTTAACAACCTAACATATAAAAAAGAAGACATTAGTCAACTAGAAGGGATTCAAAGAAGCTTCACATCCAAGATCAATGGATGCAAAGAACTAAATTATTGGAAAAGGTTACGTGAATTAAATTTATATTAGCTGAAAAGGAGAGGTACACCATTATTTACACTTGGAAAATAATGAAGGAACTAGCTCCTAATCTTACTCTGGACCCCATAACCCCCGCCCAGACAACAGTGGAAAGTAGAAAAGGAAGAATGTGTCGTGTTCCCAAATTAAAGGCTAGAGAGGGAACATCCTCAACCCTGAAGGAAAATAGTTTTGTTGTGAGAGGACCAAGACTGTTCAATCAACTGTCTAAATAATTAAACAAAACGAGTGGTGTAGCGGTGGTAGAGCATTTTTTAACATTATAAGTGGGCGACATAAATATCGCCCAGCCGAAATATTTTGTCACCTTGTGAATGAAATTTCCCATTATTGGGCAACACGTCAGTTTTTCTCTATATAAAATTGTGTATGATTCATTTTGTGTGGAACTCGAAGTTGGCAACTCGTTGGCAACTCTGGTCTCAAAGAGTGCTTGGATTATAACGAGTGGACTAGAGTAGAAGAGAGCTGATCGTAAGGCAATGGTTATGCATCCTGAGAGTCAGTCAGTAATAGTTAGTGCAGGTATATATACAGTATATACAGGGTGGCGCAAAAGTCGCGCATCAGAAATTTTTAGTGTTGAATATAATTTTTTTTTTTTTTCTTTTAGGTAGGGGATGGCTGCAAAATTAACAATAGACGAGAGGGTGAGCTTGGTTTTAATGTATGGAATATCAGTTACAACAAATCGATGTTGTACCTGTATTCCATATATTAAAACCAAGCTCACTCTCTCGTCTATTGTTAATTTCGCAGCCATTCTCTACCTAAAAGAAAAAATATAAAATATTATAGTCAACACTGAAAATTCCTATGATGCGCGACTTTTGCACCACCCATATACAGAGTGTTTATAAAGTCCCTATCTATTTCAGTGAAAACGTAGCAAAAAGGGTAAAATTCAATAACAACATAAGAGAAGGCATTCATTTAATGAATACTTAAGCATATGATTCTCACCATCAGTATCTCTACAGAGTTCGAATCTGTCAGCAGCATTGCGGAACACATTTTGGAGCATGACAGGAGTTATTTTTGTAACTGCTGTTACGATACGAGCACGTAAATGTCACAGCTTCATTCAGAGGGCATTTTAAACACCGTCGTCTTTCAGCAAGATAGGGCACCTTGTCATTATGCAAACATTGTTCGGGAGTACCTAAATGAACGAGTTCCAAATCGGTGGATCGGACGTGGAGGCAACAGGCCCTGGGCGGCTCGATCTCCTGACCTAACGCCCTTGGATTTCTTTGCATGGGGCTTTATCAAATCAAACGTCTATCAAACGAGGGTTACAGATTTGCAAGATTTATGTGAAGTGGAAAGCGCAAGAAACCAATTCTACTTCACCAGCTTCTAAGACAATTTTTGTGGGTGGGTTAAAATAGGTTGTTGTTGTTTTATATTTGTACTTCATCACGAAAGCCCGGATGTTAAGGCACTAAAAACCTTTTAAAAAGGCAGGCAAACAGGTAAATAAACATTCAAAGTAGGCAGTAACCCCCCCCCCCCCCAAAGGCATTTATAAATTTGCTTTCAAAAACGTTTAATCTAGAATAATACCTTTATATACGCATAATACATATTACAACGTCCTCAGCAAACAAAACAGTAGGTAATGCAAATATTAGTTACATATAATAACAATGATTTCATTTCCAAAAATAAAGTTTAATATAGAATAATACCATTTCATACTATAAATAAAAATAATACATATTACAACGCCATTATAGTGAACAAAACAGTAGGTATTGAAGTTGTTTACACAATAATGACAAGGATTTAAATTAAAAAATACGTTTAATATAAAATAATACTATGCACGCTCAGTTTCTGTTATTTATATTAGTGATATACCGATGTATCAGTATCAATATTTGTGATCAAATACAAATACAAGAAAACTATTTTAACTCACCCATTAAAATTGTTTTAGAAGTAGTCCTGTTCACCAGGCAAACTCAAGAGGAGGGGGAACAAGTTTGACTTTTATGAAATGAGGAATCATCGCACGGAACATCTGAAAGGCTGAAAGGAAAGGACATAAAATGAAACATGGAAATAATAGGCTAAGTGGGAAAATGGATATATAACTTACTCAGAGAATGTCGGCAATTCTTAAAAATCCAAGGTACTGTATATCATTATGAGAATCGGTAGTACACAGCTCATTATCACAAGGAACCGTATTAGCAGATAAACAGGAAATTCAGAGAAGCACGAAAGCAAAGGATTTAGGGGTAATAATGACCGATGATGCAAAATTTGAAACACAGAACCAGATAGTGATAAACAAAGCAAAAAGAGTTACGAGACAGCTACTGAAAACTTTCAAAAGAAGAGACGAGAAGGTAGTGAATTCCCCTGCTGGAAACACTGATCGTACCAAAACTTGAATACTGCACACTAGTAGGGTGGAGTGATCATTTATAGATCTAATTAGAAATAATTAGGCCATTTGGTACCACTTAACTATTGACAAAATATTTTTAATTTATTCCTATATTTATGGCTGCCACAAGGAGGATAAAATTTCACATTTTTAGGAAGGATCAACACATAAACAATATTTATATTCTGAACAGCTCTCAGTTATTTTGCATGATTATCTACAGTAGTATGGTGGCAAAATGGTAGAGTGCAATGCAGTTGCATAATGTTGCAAGGCACCCCCCCGCACTCTTTGTTGCAAGGGGGTGAAGCCTCTTTGGAGGAGAGGGTGGGATGGCCTCACCCCACAAAGGGGCATACCTAACCTAAGAGAGAGAGAGAGAGAGAGAGGAGGAGGGGACCCAGAGGAAGGGTCTTCGCTTGGCCAGAGCCAAGTGCATATGAGTCTTTCAGCCACCCCGCCGCTCTCTTATAGGACCCCTAATCAGCCAGTTGGCTTAATCAGTCAGTTGGTTGAGATGCCAGATTCATTATTTATTAAATTACTCCATATATTAATCAGCCAGTGGGCTTAGAAGGCTGAGTTGCCAGATTGCGCTATGTATTAAATTATTCCATATATTAATCAGCCAGTTGGCTTAGAAGGCTGAGTTGCCAGATTTCTTTATTTATTAAATTAAAGCATATATTATCCAAGCAGTTAATTTAGAAGGCTGAGTTGCCAGTTTGCGCCATGTATTTAATTATTCCATATATTAACCAGCCAGAGCCAGCAGGCGCAACAGCCGGTTGGCTTAGAAGGCTGAGTTGCCAGATTCGTTATTTATTAAATTATTCCATATATTCTTCCGTCATCTGGCTTAGAAAGTTGAGTTGCCATATTGCGTTATTTATTTAATTAATCCTTATATTCTTTCGTCATCTGGCTTAGAAGATCGATTTGATAACTAGCAATTTATTAACTATTCTGAAATCCGCTTTAGAAACCAAACAAATGATATAATTGTGTACAATCAAAAAGGAATAAATAAAACACCAATACATCATTCTGTTTATTTTAGCTGAATTAATGGATATACAACGGGACATATATATGGTCAAATAATAGCATCATGAATGGAAAATATATAATCATACAAAACGGTGCATTATCAAAATATTAGTACATGAAAAAATAGTTATATTAAATATATTGAAAATATACAAACCATAGTATGATCAATATATTAGTACAGGAAAAATATACATATATATTAAATTATATTCGAAATATACAAAACGTATAATCATATTATTACAGGAAAAATATATATTGTCTTTACGTTCTACAGTGCAAAACGCTAAACTCGCATTTGATAGAGTCTATATCAACATCGCCATTACTTTGTACGATGTGGTAAAGCCGTCCAAGCATCACTTCACCGTTTAACTGATACGGTGGTCTTTACTCAATATAAATGGCTTTCATATCGTTCAATACTATTTTTGTGCCCACTTTACATTCGGTGGGCAAGTTATCTTTAAGCACGGCTAGAACACAATCGTTAACCACAACATTAAATACAAGTTTATAATCATGCCTTTCCAATCGTGGATTTTTTCTTAACGCCCCGAACTTTTCAATCGTGAACTCTTCTTCACTCGACATAGCGGCATTGGAAATAATCTTCCAAATCGTAACGACACCTATCCACTATATAGAGGTACAGCTCTTCAGGGTAAACAGTGTAGGCGAGCTCAGCTCTGTACCTCTCAAGTGCTTTGTACCAAAGCTCAGGATATTTAGAAGAATCTAAACCTTTTAAATATGCATCCAGATCTAGACCGTTCTCCCCCTGTTCATTCCTACATTCAACAAATCCGTCGAGCAGAGCGGTGTATGCGTGTTCAAGAACCGTGTCAAAATAAATCATGTCTGTAACACGTACATCTAATATAGGCTTCAGCTTACGGAATCCAACGATTTCAAACATTCTGTCGAGGATGAAACGGCTTCGTGTAGGGACAAGAACGTCATTATTAGCTGTATTCTTCCACATCAGTCGTATATCAATGCATGGTTGTTCGTTATTTACACACAATGTACAAACAATGGTATATGAGACGTCGCTAATCATCTCTCTTATTGTACCTACGCCGACAGGTATTTTATAACGGTCCTCAACCCACCTCTCAACTACCACGAAGATTCTATTCATCTCAACACTTAAGTAAATTACGTTACGTTTGCTTGCATGCCTGCAGGTCGTTTCAAGCACATAGTTAATGGTGCCGGTTTCACGCCTGAACACGCGCAATGACTTCGTCACGGAGACGTCGTACGAGGCGTTGAGAATGCTTCTCAAAGGGAGTTCCATCGTATTCGCACGTTCACTCGGTTCAAGCTCTGAGATGACTATGGCACGTCCACTCGGTGCAAGCTCTGAGATGACTATGAGCCACAGGAAACAAGATCGGCTCGACGGGTGGAATGAATCACGCTGATGAAACGCGTATGGGTTTGTTCGAACTCGTATGCTCCGTGAGGTACACCGGTGGGCGGTACGGGAGGAGTGATTCACACCATAATCTAATGAAACGTGTACGACACTGACCCAACATGAATCGTTGTACCCCATTATATTGGGTAGGTGTCTTGAGAAATTTTCCGATACAAGAATTAATTTCAGTTTTAATGTTTTATCACTCCCACTCCCCCGAATACGCACCAGACATTTTTGCAAAGGGGGATTTTCACGAACTAAACACATTTTATAAGTTTTTAAATGTTTTATCACTCCTAAACATCTTCACAAACCGGTGCGCTATTAGAGAGAAACATATGTTCATATTTATCCTTTTTGTTTAACAGGCGATACTCATCTCTAAAATCTGTTAAAAACTCACACAACCCATTAGCCACAACCTCACTACAAACCTCATCATGATATACAGTGTGTCCGTAAAGTCATGGTGGGATTTTAAATAGCTATATTATTGCAACGAAACATGATAATGAGATGAAAAAAAGGCAAATTGAAGAACAACTCTAAAAGAATAACTTTATTTAACGTAGTTCGATATGGGCTCCTCTGGTAGCCCTGCAGACATCTAGGCGGTGATTCAATTCCAGCCACACACGCCCAAGAACATCAGGAGTGACGGATGCGATAGCTTCCGTGATTCGCTCGTGCAAGTGATGAATATCCCTAATGGGTACACTGTACACGCTTTGCTTGACGTAACCCCACAAATAAAAGTCCAAAGGTGTCAGGTCCGGAGAGCGTGGAGGCCATGGCTTCCATCCTCCTCTTCCTATCCATCTCTGTGGAAATTTTTCATTAAGGAATTCTCGAACAACGTTGGCATAGTGCGGAGGAGCACCATCTTGCTGAAAGATGACATTATTGTCAATAAATTGGGGTACTGCAAAATGTTCCAACATAGCGAGGTAGTTGTGTGACGTCACAGTGGGTTCCGCGAAGAAAAATGGGCCAATCACTCGATCTCGTGCTAGAGCACACCACACATTAACTTTCGGGCTATTACGCTCATGTTCAACATAGGCATGTGGACAGCCTGACTAACTACGAGATAAAGGTTAAGCTTAGCCTAGACTAACTACAAGATACAACTTTCAGAGTTGTTCTTAAATTTGGCATTGTTTCATCTCATTATCATGTTTCGTTGCAATAATGTAGCTATTTAAAATCCCACCATGACTTTACGGACACACATCACCGCCTAGATGTCTGCAGGGCTACCAGAAGAGCCCATATCGAACTACGTTAAATAAAGTTATTCTTTTAGAGTTGTTCTTCAATTTGCCTTTTTTTCACCTCATTATCATGTTTCATTGCAATAATATAGCTATTTAAAATCCCACCATGACTTTACGGACACACTGTATATTAATGTAGTGGTAAAAATGCTTAAGATTGTCCATGATGACAAGATTTACATTTTCAGCCGTAGGGTACAAGTAATCGGTATGGTGTAACATGATATAATACCGCTTATCACACCACTCATCCACAAGACTCACTACCCATAACTGTTGTTTATCTTCTGAGCGTGTTGCTTCTTCTACCACGCGGTATATGTGAGCCTTTATAAAGCTTAGTTCTGTAACATACTTCAGTACATCGTCTGTACTGCCAACTCCTACAACCCCCTCGCCAGAATATTCGTAGAGTATTTGAATAGCCTGATCCTTCGCACGATTTAATGCAGTCTTAAAAGAGGCAAAGGAGGCGGGAATAGGGAGTTTTTCAGTATCCACTACATCTACCCACTTAGCAGAATACCACTTCATAAATGTTGAACACGCGATATTAAAGGTAGCCATTACTATTTTCTTCTATGTGAGAGCATACACGTCTGAGCTCAAGGGTATACAGGGATCAACTGAGTACGGAAGGGTAGATGCCAGCTCAGGTTGCGGCATGATTCACGTCGCCGGTCTCACAGTGGGCGGAGCTTAGCTTTTTACTGTACACACCCACGCACGCAAAGTGAAACGCTAGTTGAAACACGATTTATTTAATAAACGAAATATTCAGGGTATGGAACCCGGACAGAATCCCGAAAGTCATAATCTAGAAAACCATAAGCCCGAAGGCCGTAATCCCGACAGGCCAAAATCCCGACAGGCCAAAATCCCGAACGTCGTAATCCTTACAGGCCAAAATCTCGATAGTTAAAAATCACGAACTAAGATGAGTGCAAGAACTCAGCAAGGGTGCGAGCGAATTGATCTGCTCCCACCTGGAAGCAAAGATAAACTACCTCGAAGCAAAGGTAAAACCGCGAGTAAACTAAAAATTATCAGTGTAACTTTACCCCTAGAACGACATGGAAGAAATTTGTGAAATTGTTCTTTCTCAAAAAGGCAATAACAAAGTTAACGCACGCGGTTATTTAATGGTGAAGGATAAAAGTCGGGAAGACGATTATTACTGGTGCTGTGAAAAACGAAAATCACTTAATTGCAAAGGTAGATCAATAACAAAACTTTTAAATGGACAACATCACCTTAAAAAATTTGTGGATCACAATCACGCTCCATATGCAAGTGCAGCTAGTTAGGTTAGGTTAGGTTACGTTAAGTTGCATTTTTTATTTTAGTTTTTATTATTTTAAGCTATAAGTAAATATTAAATATAAACTATTATCTTGTCGGGATTTCGACTTGTCGGGATTATCGCTTGTCGAGGTTTTGGTCTTCGGGATTTTGGCGCTCGGGCTTATGGCTTTCACGATTATGGCAGTCGGGATTATGACCCAGACCCCAGGGTGTATATATATTTACAAATACGTGTAATAAATAAGTTAACAATAGACATATCAAAGATTATGGTATCCAAAGGGCACGGTGTCTTAGGTACCAGGCACCTGGTAGCGTTTCCTATAGGTGTTACGGCACACCTTTGTACCCCTACGTTCCTTCACGCCACCCAGCTTCTGCGCCCGAAAATTGTGGGTGCCTACAGTCAGTTGGGGCGAGCGGTCACCCTCATCATCTTCCAAGCACACTAACTCCTTCAGCGAATCAAAGTTGACGAGCCGCCGATTCGCTTGGTTAAGCGTGATACCCTTAGCCTTCACGATATACTTCGTTTCATCCCCTAACCTCACCCGTACCCCATAGGTTTTTGGCCCTGTTGACACAAACGAGTCGGCGTATGCGTTGTCACCATACTCATCTTTGATCTCGTCAGTCAGCTCCCCGAGGAACTCCCCAATAGCGGGCATGTATTCGCCCCTCCTCGCTGTGAATATCACGCTATCTGTATCGGCATACAATACCCGTCGCCCAAGAGAATGCAATAGGCCCCAAAGTTTGATGCGCGCGTAGGCTGTTGTGAAGCTGGTTACAGGAATGTTTGTAACCCGTGAGGTATCTGTGGCCAATTCGGTGTTGTACTTTATTATGTAAGTACTACCTACATTCACAATCTCCATGACCTCTTTATCGGGTGCTTTGGCATAATCCCAGACTTCGCTATAACTTTGCGCCAAATGAACGTTCCCTTTACCGGTATTCTGTGCAAATTTTCCCCAAAGACTGTTTAGATACAATTTTGCTCTAAAGTGCTTGCCAGGATTCTTTACAATTTGGGCACGATCAAGTTGTATACCTTCGTGGTCACGGTAACGCTGAATATAAAACGTTTTTTCATCTTCGGTTTCAACACCTCGCGGATATCCTGACGCCTCAACCTTATCCTTCAAAAATGCGTTTATATATGGTGTGAAAAGGTTGGGTAGCTTCTGAAACCTCCACACCTCATGTATCTTCATTATTCTATACCCATGACGAAAGGCTAGGGCCAGCTATCACCGCATTTGAGAGGATCCAGCACCATTGAACGTTTGATCGTGTTTATTTTTTCACGGTATTGTCCGTCTGTCTCCATCCGTGCATCATATTCCTGCTCCCACAAGACTTTGTGAGTGAACTGGGATCCTATAAGTTGATCGCGGGTGCGCATCCACGCAAGACAGTCGGCAGGAGATCTACCGTGGATAACTCCTGCGGTTCCACACTCAGGACGGGGGCATCCATGCCACCAGCAACCGTTGAAGGAGTACACAGTCTTCTCGCCAGTGACATGGTTTTCACTTAGACCATCAACCCAAAAAACACGGCCATTAACCTTAATGGGTACTTCGCCCGTGTTGCGGGCATGCTTTATATATACACACCTGTCTGTTGTTGTAGGTGTATGAGCCAGCAAATAACCTTGTGCCCATAACTGCGGGAGTTGTTTCTGTGGATAATGGCTAAGGTATCTTTAGGCATGAAGTTGTTCTTGGACACTGTAAAACATAATGACGCGATGGTGGTTACGACTTGCAGCGGATCGCTTTTGAAACGACATATGTACATCCTTCTAAAGGCCTGGAAACATACTTTAAGCATGCGCACATCATTCACGTAATAACGCTCACATTCATCAGCTATATTATAAGGATTACATTCATTAAAACTGTGTAGTATCGGTCAAAATCTTCACGTTCATCTGTGCTCATACAATCATAGTTAAAGTAATGTTTGGGTGGAGGTAGTCCTACGTAATTTAAAGTTTCGCTGTGAGGAATGTGTAAGGGAAATATCCTTTTGAAACTTCAGCTTACGCCCATCACCTTGGGTAGCTTTGCTAATTTACAAGGTGTGAATAATAAAGTGTCTTTAAATTGTACATTACCTCTTATTTGCATCTGTATTAATTTGTTGCCTCTTTTCAATGGATCACCTGTAAATATCTCAGAGGACTCGTGCTCAAGCAACTCCTTATAAAGGAACTGTGTGTCAAATTTTGCCCCGTTATGGGAGAATATACAGTCATTTTTTTAACTTGTCCGCTAACTTGACAATATAGGACACAAATAGTTTACAGGGCTATCGTGACATTCGTTTTAAAAACGTTTGTCCGTTTACCACATTTGTGACACTCATCACACTCGATCTCCATACACTCATCACAGATAGTCTGACTCACAAGTAAATGTGGAATACCTCTTTGGTTTCAGCGTTCGTGTATGTTTCTATATCGTAGTACACAGTTATACAAGGGTTGTTTTTAGGCTTGGCGTCTTTCATATAACATACATGCTTTACACCATCCGCCTTATATTTCTCATGGCATGTAGAGACAGTGAATTTTCACATTTGTGCTTGAAATTTCCCCTTATCCATCATGTGAAACATACCACATTCACAGATTCTCATTTTCCTGCACGTGCCAATTGATTTATGGAGCTCAAAACAGTTATTATTGAAAAATGTGCGTCTACACACATTACAATCCCTCTTCTCAGCTTCAACTACACGGCTTTCACATTTGGCTTTTACACTGCTCACATACCATGTGACATCTTTACAATGTTTCACTATATCATCCGCAAACTCGAGACACCCTTACACAAATCATGATGTCGTCCATATTTTCGACTTTTATCATAACTCGCGTAAAGACCTTATATTACGGATGGGGAGATACGTTGTACCCTGACAGTCCTAAAATAAGTAGGGGTCTTGTACGATCTCTCACACAGCTTTTAAAAACACACAGTTCTACGACGATCATCCAGTCCAAATACAACTATACGAGCATTCATTTCCTGTTCTACCCTTCTCAGTCTTCAGGACCCATATTACAGTCAAACTCAAGTTCACAGTCTACAGCTAGTTTACGGGCACGCTCCACTACCGTAGGCAGCCAAATTTTTTGGTCCGTGTATTTAGTACAGTAAACATACGAGCTAAGACTACTGCTATAAAGCCGCAACCACGATCGACGTTTATATGCCGTCTAAAATAGCCTGAGAATTGAAGTTAAGAGTATAAGGTGTGGCACTATGACCCGCAACACGGAATACACGGTCAATATTTACCGTGAAGTTGTCCATATTGAAGGCTATACTACTTTGAGAGGCCTGCATTATACGACCTAATATATACTCTACATCTTCAGCGCCAAACGCCTGAATGGTACTACTACCCAAAAATCATCTACATCACCTCATCTGACCCGAATCCGAAGGACAGCCTCGTCCTGACTTCACGCTCGTCGCGGTTCTGAAGGGCAAACTCTACAATACGCTCTACTACGCCGTAGTCCGTGTTCAATACCGTTGCTATACATGGATCTAGGATCAACCCTGACTATATACCGATTTCTAGTCAAGGCCGGGGTGGGGGTTGCGGTGCGCACCAACTCGAATGTTATGCCATCCTCAACAGAACGGGGAGCTGCTGTGGAGGATGAATGGGGTATATTTGGAAGGTACTATTGTGGGGTTTGTTCGTAAGACGTTGAGGGTTGGGGTTCTATTACTGGTGTTCAACAACCCTGGAACGCTTTATACCTGACGTGGAGGGTTCGTCATCACACCTCCGCTTTGAACTGTTTCGCTACAGATGTCGCTGGTGAGGGCTCATCGGCGGGGTGGGTACTGTAGATGCACGGTCAACGGGTTCATCCGTGATATCGATGATGGGGGCTGTACATCGTCGTCATTCACGGTTCTGTGGAAGAAGAAAACAAAATATAAGGAGCAGCACTCGTTATTTGTAATATTTTGTAAATGACCCACTTAGGGGTGTGACGTGTTAGAAATGGAATCTGTAGAAAAATTCAGGTTCACGAGCCCATCCACATGTATTATATCTGGACCTACAGTGTGGTAAAACGGTGTTTATGCTTAAAATCATTAAAGAAAAGGGGAAATGTTCTCAAAATTTGTGCATAAAGTTATATGACTATTCGACAAAACATCATCGGTACCAACATGATGTTTGTTCCACAAGATATTAATTTGTTAAAGGGAAATGAACATACAATCATCGTAATTGACGACCTCATGTTGGAGATGGATAAAACGTTTGCAGAGACATTTACAGTATTCTCCCACCACCTTAACATAAGCGTGTTGTTCATCAATCAGAATCTATTTTTCAAAAATAGATACATGCGCGATGTGTCGCTAAATACGCAATATCTAGTCTTATTCGCGCAACGTAGAGATGTGTCACAAATTGGGGTATTAGCCAGTCAAATGTTCCCGAATCAGCGTAAGGAGTTTTTGGAGGTTTATAAAGAGGTCACAAACCAACGTTATGGATATTTGCTATGTGACCTTCACCCGCGAAACACGTTTAGGGTGCTTCTAAGAACGAATATATTTCCAAGCGAACCTGAAACTGTATATTCCAGAATGACGAATAGGCTAAAGAAATACCGCGAATTAATAAAAATCTATCATCGACTGCCTCGGGCATTGCAGCAGATGTTTGTTAAAAATATCGACTCTGACTTTTTAAAATGCATCTGTAAAATCTGCCTTAATGTTGTAAAATGTAATGTTCCAATGAAACCCTCTCAGAAGACTCGCTTACGTTGTTACAAGAACATAATACGGACGCTCGCTTATAAAAGTCAGACTGTGGGTAAGAAAAAGCGCATTATTGTACAAAGAGGAGAATCGCTCCTGCCCATCTTATTTTCAGTTTTGGGCCCTTTACTGACTAGATTAATATAATGAAGAAGGTGGTTGTGATTCCGCACGAGGTGTATGCTTCATTACAAAGTTCAAAGACTCCAGATGTGGTTCTAGAACCCGTAAAAGTAGACTTAAAAGAATGGAAAGTGAGTTGCTAGCCCTATTAAACAGTAAAAAGGCACCTGATGAGAAAAGGATCTTGTACCAAGAGGCTTTGCAGAAATTTCTTCATGAGTGCGAAGATTATAAGCATCCTACAGAGCTCCCCGTGAGGCACAGCTAGCTCGAGTAGCGATGAACATAGCGCTGCATGACCTGGGCAACCAAAGAGCAGCGGAGCACAACACATCGAACATGTGCTAAAAAACAGCCTCCCACATACATTGAGGAATAAAGGGTTGTCTTTATAATCTATTGAGTGAAGACCCCATCATACAGTGGACCGATACAGGCGAGGTCATTGTTGAAGGAACAAGGGTGCAAGGGTCCAATATCGTTGATATTGTTCATGATCTGGTGAGAAAGTGGGATAGGCCCTCACCAACAGGATGGAGGCATATTAAAGCAAGACTACAACAAATAAATGTCCCCAAAACATTGATAGGTAATCTGAATAGGTTAAAAGACTTGGAACATGCATCGCACGTGTCACAACTGAGTACACCTTCGCCCCCAGCAGCTGCAGTGTCTCTGAAGAGGAGAAAGAAGAGAGAGGCGGCCAACCTTATCCACGTGCCTCTAAAATACGCAAATGGCTAACGTATTAAGTAAGCACTATTATGACATTTCTAACCCCGCATCCTATGGTGGCGTTAATAGATTGTACAGAGGTGTTTATGGTGTAAGGAAAAAAGATGTTGAGAGATTTTTGCGGGGACAGGATGCTTATACACTTCATAAACCGGTGAGAAAAAGGTTTAAAACAGCCAAGACAACAGCCGCCTCGATTGACTCTATTTGGCAGGCAGATTTAACAGACATGCAAAGATATTCAATGTATAACGATGGCTACCGTTACATCCTATTCATAATAGATGTATTCTCTAGATACCTGTGGTTAATTCCCCTGAAAAATAAATCGCCTGAAACAGTTGCTAAAGCGGCCAAAACGCTGATGTTGAAAGAAAAGGATTCCTGGCTATTTTTGTACGGATATGGGAAAAGAATTTATAGGACGCGCTTTTCAGAACATGCTGTCAGAGTTTAATATCAGCTATTACACTTCCAATTCTATACATAAGGCTTCTTTAGCTGAAAGAGTTCAACGTACCATAAAGGAACGCATGCACCGATATTTTACACATAAAAACACATACAGATATATAAACGTTCTCGGTTCATTGGCTTCATCTTACAACCGTTCGCACCATCGTACGAACGGTACAACGCCTAACTATGTTTTAGAAAGAGGCAAGCGCCCGAGAAGAGATGGAGTACCGCCACCACCACCACACTCTGCGCGTTTCAAAATCAATGACTATGTAAGGCTGTCATGTTCGGGAAATAAATTCGCGAAGGGTTTTGAGCAAGGATGGACACGCGAGATTTTTAAAGTTAGGGCTATGAGGCCTAAAGGTGAGATAATGATGTATTACGTTGAAGATTTGAATGGAGAAGAGATCTCGGGAGGCTTTTATCGCGAGGAATTGCAGAAAGTGGTATTTAATTTAGGAAAAAATGTGTTTAAAATTGAGAAAATTATAGGCAGCAAAGGTACAGGGAAGAGAAAAATGTACCTGGTGAAGTGGCTAGGTTACCCAGAAAGTTTCAATACCTATATAAAAGCTGATGCAGTAATGAAGCTTAATTAGTATGCAGCATGACTCCTAACCATTTCTACGTCACACTCCCGTCCTCCTCGTCCCTGTCTGTGCACCCTAACAACACACTGCCAATTTTGTAACAGAGCTCCATGGACCCATTGAATTAGGTCGTGATTCGTATGAGGTGGGGATATGTGAAATTCGTTTTTACGATTCTTAGAGACTGTAATGAGTGTACAAAAGCCGGGTTAACTCGGGATGAAACTATACGTATCGCACGGACTAAGATTGCACGGTTTTACAGTACAGAAGTAACACTAGCGACCGCCGGGGCGTTATGGTTTGGCTGAAGATGAGAGACTTACACGTGAGTTTAAAAAACTCAAATCTTACGAATGATTTATTATACGAAATCGTAAACAAAGGAAACCCTGCACATACTCTAATCCTAAAATCAAAGGTTAACAAAAATCTTAAAGACGGAAGAGTGTTCAAAATTATAACACATTTCACGAGGCACAGCATGACTTGTCCACCTTAGTGTATCAATTGAAGATGAAGAAATTGGCTGAAAGCTCTCAGCCTCCAGACATGTGCTATATTTACAGCAATATAGCGGAACACCAGTTTGTTGGGGATACCCAGGCACGCCTGCTACGCATAGCTCACATCACCAACCATAGAGGAAGGAGTTTAAGTATTACATATGACATACCCCATTATGTGAATGTCGCAACTAATCTAATAACCAATATCTCAATATATATAAGAACGAGTGAGGGTAAAAATTTCCCATTCGGTGACGGGAGCTTAACAGTGAAGCTGCACTTTCGACGCACTGAGTTATAATGGACAGAAAGCCTTTCACCGTCTATCGAAGGGTGAGATACCAGCGTGGTAGTGGACTTGGGTCCATTTTTTCATCCATACTACGCACCGCTGTCTCACTGTTGAAGAGGCGGGGCCAGGTACCTAGGGAGGAAGGCGTTACAAACAGGTTTTAACGCGGCAGAGGACATATTGGCTGGCACTAAGCCTAAAGAAGCTCTAAAAAACATTTAAAGCGTACACGGAATGAAATCATCAAAGATGCGAAGAGAAAAATGTGTGGTGGCGGAAAGAAGAGATCTGTCAGGAATAAGGGGTTACCAACACGTGGCGGAAAGAAGAGATCTGTTAGGAAGAAGGGGTTACCATCACGTGGCGTTAAACGCAAAAGGAAACCAAAAAAGAAGTGCTCTAAGCTTATGAAACCTATGGCTGATCATTTTTTTTAACTGATATAAGCTGAGGACGCTACTCTCACGAATCATAGATTGATTAATACTCGCCGAGGGAGGTGGCACTATTTCTGACTCGTCATGGCACGTTTCATCCATCCGTGTAGTTCACAATGCTGTAAATCGGAACTGGCCCTCTTTGATATGCCACCTACCCAGGTCTCTATTGAACATAGTGACTTTATTACAATTAACCCGTTAAACACAATTAGTTCACCCAGTGCCCCTATAGAATTCGTGATACCCAGCTCAGGCCCTTACTTTTTTTACCCGAGTTGCATGCACATGTATGCTAAACTACGCATAGCCCTTTCTGACGGAACGGACTGCGATGATAGTTACGTTGCCTACCCTGAAACTAACTTTCTGCACTCCATATTCAATCAGTGTGACGTATATTTAAATCAGACTAACATCTCGGCAGGCACGGGGTACTATCACCTACGAGCCTATCTGGAAAATGTCCTCAACTTTTCAAAAGAAGCGAAGGACACCTTTTTAACCGCCGAGGGGTATTACCACACTAAAGACGAGAGTAGTATAAAGGATAAATTTAAAAATTCTAAAAAGAAGATATACGAGTGTTTTGGACGCCTGCATACAGACTTTACATTCCAGGAGAAGTTGCTTATGAACGGGGTGGATATGAAATTGAAGCTTACCCGCACGAATCCTGAGATCTGCATAAATCTGGGGACTGACCAAGAAGAAGGCGCGAAGCCCGTTGTGATACACATCATGGAAACGTATTTGCGTGTATACGCAGAGTGAAATTAAGCTCCCCGAAGCAAATAGAAATTGAGAAAGACTTGATACACGCCACAGTGAAATATCCAATTAACAGGGTACAGATCAAACTGTACACGATTCCCGCAGGGCTGGCATCGAAACAGCTAGAAAACATTGCTCTTGGAGTCCTACCTCAAAGGATATTAATTGAAATGCAAGACCACGCCTCGACGAATGGAAAATATAAAAAGAGTGCCTTAAAATTCAAGAATTTCGGCCTTAAAAATATTACTCTATACGTAAATGGCATTGCTCTGGGTGGGGTAATGAATATGGATTACTCAACAGATGCTGTGTTCCAGCTCTGCGCGAGAGAGCATATAGTAGTCTTGCTCATAATACAGGAGCGTGTGATGAACTTGGTTTCGGCATAACGCTGAAAAAATTTGTGGAAGAGTTTAATATTTACTCATTTGACATTACGCCAGACTTAACTGCTGGCGTAAATACGCATTTAAGTCCACAACAGAGCGGAAGCATCTCAGTGAGGTTGGAGTTTGCCAAACCTATAGACGCGCCTATAAGTGCACTCCTGTATCTAGAATCACAGGCACTAATAGAGGTTGATCGTTTGAGGGGCGTTACCACAGATTTTTAAAATGGATGCGAATACAATTCAGAGAGTGCTCAAAAGTGACCGCTTCGCGTGTTCCAAATTTATCGGCGTTTTTGCAAAGAATGAAATATTGAAGCTGTCTAGTTCGAGAAACTGGTACGGGATTATCGTTAACACCGACATTGTGGGTGGTGAGGGTATTCATTGGTTTGCAATCTATTTTAAAACTAAGGAAAGAATGTACTATTTTGACTCACTCGGATTTCCACCGTGGAATGACTCGGCAATCGCAAATTTTATAGCACAGCTAGGCGTGCCTGAGATTATTTGGAATCCATATCGTTTCCAAGGATATTATACTGAAACATGTGGATTGTATTGTATTTTGTTTCTCATGCATATGTCACGTGGGAAGGGATTTAAGAATTTTTAAAAATTATTCGATTTATGCGACACAAATATGAATGATAAATATGTATGCAGACAGATAAAAAAAGTACCCATATGTTAGTACCCCCTGTAATGTGTAAGATGTATAGTGTGTAAAGCTGTATATACATTTGTATCCATTAAGAATTATGTGACGGGCACTGACCCTTTTTGTACAAGTTTTCTGGAATTTAATAAATGAAAATATATTGTTTTTTGTTCTTATCCTCAAAAAATACTTACATAATCTCTTCTACAAACTGGCACTCGCTTGACCGGATGTGATCCAATACCACGACTTCTGTATCGCTGGGTTGGCTAGGCGGGGTGGCTACCACTTCATTTATCACCCTTTCGTCAAAAGTGGCTATAATACGATCTAGCTCCGTTTCGGTCTTGTAATTAAAATAAATGTCACGAGTTTGAATACAGGTAATTCATTTTGTGTCACAGCGTCGTTGGCTTAACGAGAAAATTATTGTTAAAACTCCAATATATATATATATATATATATATATATATATATATATATATATATATACCGAAATAATCACGAAGCAAACAGACAAAAACAATGGGGATAGTTTTACGTTGTAGAAAAATCAGAATAAAAGGAAATTAGGCTACCAGTTATAAACGAGAAAAATACATCTTTAAATTATCGAGAAAAATATTATTGATCCTCCACCATATATATATATATAATATCCTAACCTGTCGTAGCCTAACCTGACCTACCCAAACTTATTGTTCACGATTCCACAAAAAAAGTAAAACATGCTATATAATCTAAAAACACTTACACTAGCTCCTCTACAAACTGGCACTCGCTGTCCCGTGCCAATACCGCGACTTCTGTATCCAGATCGCTGGGTTGGCTGTGCGGAGAAACCATCCTTTCGTCAAAAGTAGCGATAATACGATCTAACTCCGTATCGGTCCTGTAAGGGGAAGTTGACATGAGTAGTTCATGCTAAATCAATTAAAGTTAAGTAAAAGTAAATTAGTTTAATTAAAGAGTTACAATAAGAGAAAATGCCACTAAAAACTATAATAAAAAAGCAGATATCCTGACAGTTTTCGAGTGCTAACACAAGGCACGCCGACACCGGGTCTCGATCCCTGGTCCGCAGGCAAATCTTAAGTTTTGATAATTTTAAAATCTTATCTGTAGAACTTTCTATAATTTTTTAATTTGTCGATAAAAGTACAAATAAGAACACACCATATATATATATCGAAATAATTACGAAGGAATCAGACAATAATTAAAAATATATTTCAAATCGCAATTATTGTGGCCTTTTATAAATTAGTTTAATTAAAGAGTTACAATAAGAGGAAATGCTACTAAAAACTATAATATAAAAGCAGATATCCTGACAGTTTTCGAGTGGTAAGACAAGGGCTGCCGACACCGGGTCTCGATCCCTGGCCCGCAGACAATTCTTAAAAGTTTTGATAATTTTAAAATCCTATCTGTAGAACTTTCTATAAATTTTTAATTTGTCGAGAAAAGTACAAATAAGAACACACCATATATATATATATATTATATATATAATATATATAATATATATATATATATAGTATATATATCGAAATAATCACGAAGGAGCCAGACAATAATTTAAAATTATTTTTCAAAACGCATGCAATTCTTCAAAGTTTTGATAATTTTAAAATCCTATCTGTAGAACTTTCTATAAATTTTTAAACTGTCGAGAGATGTACAAATAAAACACACACACACTGCACACACACACATATATATATATATAATTATATATATATATATATATATATATATAATATATATATATATGCAGAAATAACGACGAAAGAACCAGACAATAATTTAAAAATATTTTTCAAAACGCGTTGATAAGTTCATTAACACTGAATGAAACGATGTATATAAATGTGGTCCGGTTAGGCTCAATTGTGCTAGGTTAGGTCAGGCTATATTATAAACGAGGAGGTTAGGTTAGGTTATATTATTATAAACAAGAAAAGAGCCCCGGGCTTAAAATAAATAAAAGGAAATTAGAATACTAAATAAATTATAAACGGGAAAGAATCCTGGGGCTAATTTTACGTTGTAGAAAAACACTGAATAAAGTTAGGTTAGGTACTTGTAAGTTACTCACATTTCAATATCGTCTTCATTGAGCGGTTCTTGCATTTCGTCACAATTTTCCGTAACAAATTCGGTAGATAAAAGATCGCCCCGATCAGCCGCGCTGAAAATTAGTCGTGCTGCTTGAGCATAATCGGGCTCGTCCTCCACCAAGTCGGGGTGTTGTACAGTTGACTAGTTGGAAATGAACGAACGAAACTGAGTCTCGCTTCGAAGTTCTCCCTTTATAAGGGGGCATGTGACCAGCCCACAAGAGCGAACCTTAGCTTCCTAGTGGCTAGCGGTGAACTTTGGGCGGGGATGGACGTGTAGGCCTGTATATCGACCAACCCGAGGTCCTGGACCCGCCTCACAGTGTCGTGATTAGCTGTTTCTATGAAGTCTGGGCATGAATTTTGGGCGGGGCTTAACGCGTAGGCTTGCATGGCTCCCAACCGAGGTTCTGGAACCGATCCAGAGTGCTGTGATTGGCTGTCTCCCATCAAATCTGGGCGGGCCATCTGCCCCGATTCGTGGGCCCATTTTCTGATACAAATTTTATTTTCTGTGATAATCTTATATTCCCTATCGTAGAACAAATATTGGTTTAAGATTTGGGAAAAGTGGTTGGCCATGAAGTTAGTTTATTTCCCGAGCGAATCAATTTAAATTTGGATTTCTGCGAGAAATAGTCTAAAAATACTTGCCTCATCTTGGCACAAAATAACCTTTCTGTGGTGGAATCAGACCCATGAAATCTTTGCTTATTTTTTGCTTAACCTTTACGGGTAAAATGCTTATTTGATTATATGATCACTTACAGACTAGAAAAGACGTGTATATGATGATAAAGGTTTCAGATTTTGTTGTTGAAGAAACATATGTTATTTGCGCTGAAAGGAGACAGAAAGGAACCCAACTTGAATCTTGTTTTGTATGATAAATTTGTTTATTATATGGTCAACTCAATTTTAATTTGGAAAACTGCTTATTTATTTAGTCCAATATATATATATATAATATATATATATATAGAGAGAGAGAGAGAGAGAGAGAGAGAGAGAGAGAGAACAATATAAGTATTTGCTCATATAAGGTGTGTTTTATTCAAAGAATCTTGTTTTGTATGATAAATTTGTTTATTTACATGGTCAACTCAATTTTAATTTCTGCGTAAATGATTTTAAAATATCTGCCTCTACCGCAGATTAACCCCGAAAAGAGACGACATAAAAACATGCCTTTTCCTAAAAAAATAAATAATATTAATAATAAATGATCCCTTTTTAATACAGTTAACAAAAATATAAAATAAGTTACAGACCTAAAACTTTACTTTAAAAGTAGCATAAACTATGTTTCCCCATATTTTAGATGGATATGAAAAACTTATTATTTTTAAAATCAGCAATTCATAATTATAAATATTATAATTATGAGAACTGAAATTGCAATTTTATATTTAATTTTCTCGATTTGTTAATTTATTGAGTTGTTTTAACATCCGCCTTAGACCCACGGTTGGGATTTATTTTCCGTACGAAGTGTTCATTTATTTTTTATTTTTGAATTGAAGTGTTTTACGCCAGCCTTAGACCCACGGTTAGGATTTATTTCCCCGTACGATTTGTTTTACCCTCACCTTAGACCTACGGAGCTCTTTTTCTCTCTTTTTGAATTGAAATTTTTACCCGCACGAATTGTTCATTTATTTCGTACGAGATGTTTTACCCCCGCCTTAGACCTACGGGTATCATTAGGGTACCCTGAGTAACGAGGCCCGTCCGGGGTGCGAACCCGGCTCCTTTTAGTGCACATAAACGTACACTGTGACACCTGGCTGATGCCTACGCCCCCCAGCAACCGAACGGGGTAATGCCTAGGGCTCCCAGCAACCGGACGGACTGATGCCTAGAGCGCCTAGCAACCTGACGGGGTAATGCCTGGGGCGCCCAGCAACCGCTTAACGCGCGACGCGTCAACTGATGCCCGGAGGCACTGGCTGGTGAGCTCATAACACCCGGAGGCACTGGATGATGTGCCAACTGGCTGATGCCCGAAGGCACTGGCTGAATAAGCCAACTGGCTGATTAGGGGCCCTATAAGAGAGCTGCGGGGTGGCTGAAGGACTCATATGCGCTTGGCTCTGGCCAAACGAAGACCCTTCCTCTCTCTCTCTCTCTCTCTCTCTCTCTCTCTCTAGGTTAGATATGGTCCTTTGGGGGATGAGGCCATCCCAACTTCTCCCCCAAAGAGGCCCCCCGTCTTCCTTAGGTTAGGTATGCCCATTTTGGGGGTGGGGGGTGCCTTGCACCAAGGGGGTGGGGGTTTGCAACAAAGGGGGTGCCTTGCAACATTATGCAATTGCATTGCACTCTCCCATTTTTCCATCAAACTACTATCTGTCTCCAATCACACAAAATACCCAGAACTCACCACGTGGAGGTGGCTGCTCTTCGAGTTCCACCCACTTCCCTCCTCTATCATGCTAAAAATATTAAATTTCCTTGATAATACATCTATATGTATAGAAGTAGTTCAGCAACTTCATTCTTTTTTAGTGTTAAATTTTGGCATTGCTGGTCTTGATTTGATTCTACCGTCTCTCTGCTCCATTCCACACATCGCCATTGCAGTTTCTGTCACCAAATGCACCGCTCTCTCGACTCATTTCTCTCTCGACCGCTCTCTCATTTCTCGAGTGCACCTCAATATGACCTAAGTACTTTGAACCTGGTTCATTCACAAATGCAACGTGTTCTTTCGTCATTGTTCGATAATAATAGTTTTGGCCTTCCATCTTTTGTACGCCTGTCTGATCCTTCCTTCCATCGAAGTAGAAACCATTCAGGCTGGATCTATTTTTATTACGCTCCCTTCGAATCTTGCACCTGTCAATTACTTTTGATTTGTCAGATTCTGAAATAATACCAAAGCCTTGAAGTACAGCAGATGCTATTGCTGCTGCTGAAATCCCATAGTGGTCGCAAACTCTCGTTACTGCCTTAAGAGGAGCTCTAATTTGAGCAGTGCTGCAAGATGGCTCACTTGAATATTCATTCAGTAATTCCTCCTCTTCAGAGGAGATATCTTCCATAGATTCCTTATTAGGTGAGGTGGAAAATTTCTATCTCTTTTCATTCTTTTATAGATCGAGTTTGATTTTTCTTCTCTCTCTTTTCAATTTTGTCAGATTCAATTTTGTCAATTACACCCATGAACATTTTTCTTTCATTTCGTTGATCAGTGAGAAGCAATCTTTCAATTGGTGGAACCTTTGATTCTCTTTTGCAGTGACAATTGTGAAAATAGTTGCACTTGCATGCTGCAATGTCAAATAATTTATGTGACCGGTCTTTAAATTTCTCTAGTTTAGCAATGTATGCAGCATTCGATTTCCTTTGCTTGTAGGATTTCAGAAAATTTCTATATTTGTTGTAGTGGCTTATGGTAGTGGCTGTTACACTCTATCGTGAGAAACAGTTGGGATAGATGCCTTCCGTCATACTTTTTCGCCATACTGTAGTTTTAAAGCCATTTCTCCAGTAACCTTGGATGCAGATGGATTCGTTGTTGAAGGTATAGAACGATGTAGTTCATGTCGCAGAAAGTTGTAGCATCTCATAATTTTTGAATAGGTAGGCAATACATTTGAACTTAAATCCTTTGGAGCACCTAAAACTGAACATTCCAAATCTATTCTCATCTTCAAAAGTTTTTGTGTAGACATTTTAAGATTGTTTTCAAACAATGAAGACCCAAACTTTGTTCGGAAACTTGGAGTTATTTATCAGATCAATTAATATTACACACAATGTTTCTGAAATATCCGAAAAAAAAATTACAAGCATTAGTTATATAAAATGCATAAAGTTACAGTAAATTACAGAGAATACATATTAAACGTGCATAAAGCTATAACAAAAGCTAAATTTACCACACACACACCTCACAGTCAAGGGCGGATTAACTGTACTTGGGGCCTGAGGCTAATTTCATTTTAGGGGCCCTTTTCTATAATTTTTTATTAACAATACATGTACATGTACAGTACATAGTACATTTACACGAATTATATGTACGGTGCTTAGGCTAACTGAGAAACACACTTAAAAGAACTTTAACACTGTATTTTGCCGTTTGCTAAAACAAAACGGTATTAAACAAACTTTACTTTAGGGCCTATAAAACATGAAATAAAACAGGAATTTGTCAGTTTGTGTACTCTGTCATATTTAATCAAAGAAGTTTGCGAAATCTCGAATTATATCATCGAAACTCAGTTGATTGAGGGCCCCCTCAAGCATGGGGACCTGAGGCTTCAGCCTCAATTGCCTTAATGATAATCCGCCACCGCTCACAGTAACACACATACGCAAAAGCGATAACTTAATGAAACTGGTAATTTCTTTGGAATATATACACCCTCCGTAGCAAACCTAAATAAGCTCAGAATAAAGTGACATTTGGCATGAAGAGTGTTTGCCCCATTTGGCAATATTTTCACACTATAGTAAAGTGCACTTCTGAAAAACGTTTTTCGTGCCACCCTACCTGAGTCCACAGTATTGATATCCCCATATAAAAAATAATAATAATAAATTAATAAACTAGAAGAAATTCAAAAAAATTTCATAGCCAAGACTGATGGCTGCAAAGAATTCAATTACCGTGAAAGACTTCGTAAATTAAACCTATATTCGCTGGAAAGAAGAAGAGAGATGTACCATAATTTACATACCGAAAATAAGAAAAAAATTGGTACTTAACCTCAAACTGAAATCAGTAATCATCCACACAACACTGGAAAACAGGAAAGGTAGAGCGTGTAGTTTTCCCAAACTCCCGTAAACTTTACGGTAGTTTAGGAAAACTACTGGCTTTACGGCGTAAAGCCACTATGAGGTAACGTATATATATATATATATATATATATATATATATATATATATATATATAGTCTAAAGTCACTAAAGGGAAAAGTCACTAAAAGAAACTGAATGGCAACACAAAAGGATAAACAGCGGAACGCGGTCTGTTCATTTGTTTTGGCTGGACTATCAGCATGGTTATTCACATCTGACTAAATCGTTGGTGCTAAGTTTAATTTGATGTTGTTAAAGTGTTAGAATGTGAGCAGGAAGTTGTCAAATAGTATATAAGGGTAGGGGTAATGTCTATAGCAGAGCTTTCCAAACTGTGTGTCGCGACACATTAGTGTGTCGCCAATACCTCCCAGGTGTGTCGCCAAATTTAGTTAATTATTTTCAATTTTTTTGTATTTTGAAAATTTTTATTTTTGTATCAACAAAATCGGCCACACGATAAACCACCTACTGAAAAATTATCTGATATTTGATATTTGATAAGAAAAATTAATTAATGTGTCGTGAAAATTTTTATGCTTAAATAGTGTGTCGCCAACGTGAAAAGTTTGGAAAGCTCTGGTCTATAGCTTCTAAATTAGTAAAGTGAGAGAGTTAGGTAGGCGGTTTGTAGGACGCTGGAAATCTATGCTAGGCCCTAAAGAAGATCTAAATCAAAGCAGCGGTAAGTGCCTTTGTTGGTTTTTAGAAACCTAATAACTTGGCGGGGTCACTAACCCCATGCTATTATACACCAGCTTGACCATCGTATGAAGAGAGACAGACGCACGGAATAACTACAGGTCGCAATATTAAAGTGGCTTAAAAAGAAAAAGAACTAAAATAAATTATAAGAAAAAAAATTATTTATAAGAAATGGAATTTGTTTCCTCCCATGGCCCCCTAAATCCATTGTTTTAAATCGTGAATCACAGGGAAACATTTTTTCCAGGTTTATCTAAAAACCTTAACTAATGAAAACAATAATTCACTTACACAGGAATTTTATGTTTTGTTACGTAACGCGTCATATGACCCCTTTCCCTTCTTCCGTAACACTTTGTAACACCTGAATAAATTCCTCCCTCCACCCACGTTGTTGCGTAATACTTGAATAACCCCTGGGGCATATGATTTTTATGGTTAATTTTTCCAAAATTCGGGTGGTATATTTTTACTCGTTAATTCAGGAATAAATAAATTTTTTCGCAGTATGAGTAGCATGGGCGCAAAATGGGAGAGTGCAGGAATGTTGCAAGATATAATGATCAATGTTGCAAAGGGGTGGGGTTTGCAATGAAGGGGTGGGGTATGCAATGAAGGGGGTGGGGTACCCCTGAAGGGGGAGAGGGGAGGATCTTCGGGGGGAGAAGGGAGGATGATCTCCCCCCAAAGGGGTTGCCTTAGCCCTAGAGAGAAAGGATAGACGGAGGAGGACTTTCGGGGGACAAGGTGGGATGTCCTAACCCCCCAAAGGGAAACTAAGCTAAGTCTTTAACCTAAAAAGGGAAGGAGAGAGTTCTTTATTCGACCGAAGTTCGCATCAAACTGCCAGCTCTGAAGCGAGGCGGGTCTTATATAGAGGATGGTTGAGTTGCCAGATACCATTTTTTATTTTAATTGTACAGGTATACATTATTAGGGTGAGTTGCTAAAGACCACCATTTATTTTAATTGTTTACCAAAGCAAACGTACTTTCTCTTTTAAGCGAAATTGACAATAAAAAATGTTTATTAATTAAATAAATAATTAGAATTTAAATACACACTCCTATACATTCGACGGAATGATTAAAAAATAAAAAAAAGTATAGCCATCAATACAGGCGAAATACACACGCACACACAAACACAATTGTATTTGAACAACTTTCTCAAACTGTGCCTATTTTCTTTTGGCTATATATATATATATATATATATATATATATATATATATATATATATATATAAAGAATCACATCAACTGTGTCTATTTCATTTTGTCATTCCTTATATATAAACGGATTTTCACCTTAAAATGAATTAATTATTAAAACAATATTCAAATTAAAAAATTCACTAAACAATTGGCTTAGCAAAAGAAATCGTTCCATTAACATATTCTCAAATCTATACACACACACACACACGCACACACACACACACACACACACACACCTCTGTATTTATTATGTGAATGAAAATCAGAAAAATGACAAAAGTATATTAATATAGCAAACGTACTTTCTCTTTTAAGCGAAATAATCACCAATATTAACAATAAAAACTGTTTATTAATAAATAAATAGAATTTGTCTTCTACTGCTCAAAAAATATAATACGTACAACAGTAAAATTTATTTCCACGTTATGGTAGACGAGGAGGAAATTGAACGAAGAACGCTAAAGAATAACACCTGTTTACCCTGAGGCCTTTTTGAAAGTCACGATTGGGCGCAAAGGAATTTGGGCCAAAAACATTTTCTCTGAAATACACACTTCATTCTCGAAGCGAATGTCTTCCTTGTAAATAAAAAAAATGTTTTATATTTTATCAACTGTTATTTTTATTACACTAATTTGCATCTCTGTATTTTATTTTAAAACACTGTCAAAAATGATAATTATCAGAAATCAGGTTAAAGTTTTTTCAAAATTAATACACACGGGAATAGTGTTGTTGCAAAATGCAATATGCACAAAGACAATGTAGAATTTTCTATGTAGTAATAATAATAATAATTAACTCTTTCTAGCCGAATTGTTCGTCCTAACAATGGTCAAGCTTTTCACACCGCCTTAGACCCACAGTTTAACGTGGAAACCAAATACTCTTTTCTTTTTTAAAAAATATAAATAAAGGAATGGATATATTTATAATTTCTCTATTATAAAATCCTCTCAAATACACTAGTAATAATAATTGACTCTTTCTCGCCGATTTGATCATTTTGACAAAGGTCAAACCTTTTCCTCAGCCATAGACCTACAGTTTAACATAGATTCGCTGCAGCGGCTGAACTGTCTTCGCAGGGAACACGAGCAATAAATCTGCGGAGATAATATGGCAATCTTGGGAAAATCAGAGAATAATATGGGGAAAAACATGGTAATGCACTCTGTCAATGTCAGAGTAATGAAGAGTAGCGGCGCTAATTTTGCTTCCTGCGATACTGAGCTGAGCCAATCTGTTGAATATACTCCTATAACTAATATATTCCCTCAACTAGTAGGGTCGCATAAAATAATAATGCACATTCTGGAAATCTTTTATAGAGATGGTTGTTGCGATGGATATTGCATAAAGGGGTGGACTGGAGAAAACCAAGTATAGATACAAATATTGTCGTGACGGAGAATGCAAGGGGTAATACAAGCATTAAATCTATGGAGAGAATATAAAGACACCGTTAGTCGTCCAAAGCATGGACCCGTTATTTCTATCGGTGTTACGATTGGTACACAAATTAGACCCCGACCAGTTACACTGGCCACTAAGCATTACGAACATCCTCTCAAACTTTTGAGCATTAAATCTACAGAGATAATATAAAGATGCCATTAGTCGTCCAAAGCATGGACTCGTTATATCGGGTTACGATTGGTACACAAACTTATCATAGCTCCACCCAGCTACACTAACAACTAATCATTACGAACATCTGCTCTTGGTCTTTTCGGGCGGAGCTTGGTGATTGTGCATATAAAAGGAAATATTTTTCAGTTGGGAGTAACAGCAGCTATTTTCACCAGTGAATAAACATTCCCTCTGCCAGTGAATAAACATTCCTCCGCCATGGATCACGAACTTTACACTTTTCCGGATTTGTATCAAGAAGGTGACACTGCTGCATTGACTGCAATTAATCTTTTTAACGCGATTGACCGTGATGGATTATTTCCAACGCAAACCGTTTATGATATTTGCAATGATGCTCCTTACGATCCGACGCAAGGGACTACCATAGAAATGTAAGTGTCTATAATTTTATTTTTATTTTTTAATGACAAACTGTCAGAAAGAAGATTTCATATATATGGAGGGATGTAGTATCTCGTCAAATACTTCATTTAGATACTCGCCATTATGCTAAAATCGCAATTTTTTATGGCAATCTTTTGCATGTTTTTTATAAATGTTATTCGGAATTACCTCTTAAATGAGCTTCTCTGAGCGAACCAAAGATATCTTCACATAATGGGGTCTGTCTTACAATATGTACTGTATACTCTGTATATGTTTTTATTAAAAAAGATTCAATATGAACATTATTCTTTCTCCTTTAAGGTCCGATGAGGATTTGACACGCGTTATACAATCTTTTGAAGAACCTCGTGTCATGGACCTGAATACGGAGGATATACCGAACAGTCAGCACAATGAATGTCACATCGAAATAATGTAAGTGTTTTTCGATCTTTTTTTTGGGGGGGGGGGAAGAAGACAATATATTTTCATCAATTTATTAAATGAAAGAAAGCAGTACAATGACCATCTTAAACTACAGAATATACAAACTAACGTTAAAAATATACACACGAACAAAAACATTATACTATACAACAAGAACGCACTATTGGAAAACGGCTTTTTATCTGTCTGTATACCATTTCATCGTTTCGTTGAGTGTGACACGGGTCGAATAAATTTTAAAAATTTATAAATTCTTTACCACGTGACATATGCATGAGAAATGAAATGCAGTACATTTCACAAGTATTACTAAAATATCCTTGTAATCGAAACGGGTTCCATACAACTTCGGGGATATGTAACTGAGCGAGAAATTTTACAATAACAGGGTCACTCCAGGGTTGAGTACCGAGTGAATCAAAATAGTACAGGCGGTCCCTATTTTTAAAATAGATTGCAAACCAATGAATCCCTTCATTACCGATGATATCTGTGTTCACAATAAGACTACCGCATTCTCGCGTAGTTGGCAAACTCAATGTTTCATTCTTCGCAAACACGCCGATAAATTTGGAACGTGTGACTCGTTCACTATTCATTACTCTCTGAAGTGTATTAGCATCCATTTTAAAAGTCGGTGATAACGCTCCTAAATCTATCTACTTCTATTAGAGCTTGCGACTCGAGATATACGAGTACACTAATAGGCGCGTCTATAGGCTTGGTGAATTCCAACCTCACTGAGATGTTTCCGCTCTGTTGTGGGCTTAAATGCGTATTTACGCTAGCAGATACGTCAGGTGTAATGTCAAACGGATAAAGGTTAAATTGATCAATGAATTCTTTCTGCGTAACCCCATTATCAAGCTCATCACAATCACCTGCAATATGGGTCAGATTACTATAGGCTCTCGCGCAAAGAGGTAACACAGTGTTTGATGAATAGTCCGTATCCAATGTTCCGCCCAAAGCAATGCCATTAACGTATAGTTATATATTTAAGTCCGAAATTCTCGAATTTAAAGGCACTCTTTTTATATTTTCCATTTACCGAAGCACGGTCCTGCATTCCGATTAATATCCTTTTAGGAAGATTTCCCAGGGCGATGTTTTCTATCTGCTTCGACGCCAACCCTGCAGGCACCGTATATAGTTTGATTTGTACTCTGTTAATAGGGTATTTCACTTTAGCGTTTAGTAAATTTTTCTCAATTTCTAGTTGTTTTGGTGAACTTAATTTCACTCGTCGTACGCGGAGGTATGTCTCCATAATGTGAACCACAACGGATTTGCTCCCTCTTCTTGATCAGCATCCAGATTTAAGCAGATCTCAGGACTCGTGCGGGTGAGCTTTATTTTCATATCCACCTCTTTCACAAGCAACTTCTCCTGGAAAGTGAAATCTGTGTACAGACGTCCAAAACACTCGTATATCTTCTTTTTAGAATTTTGAAATTTGTCCTTTATACTACTTTCGTCTTCAGTTTGATAATATCCCTCGGCACTTAAAAAGGTTGCCTTCGCTTCTTTGGAAAAGTTGGGGACATTTTCCAGATAGGCTCGTAGATGATAGTATCCCGTGCCTGACGATATGTTGGCATGATTTAAATATACGTCACACTGGTTGAATATGGAGTGCAGAAATTTTGTTTCAGGGTATACAGCATATTTGTCATCGCAGTCCTTTCCATCAAAATGGGCTATACGTAGTTTAGCGTACATGTGCATACAACTTGGATCAAAAAAGTAAAGGCCTGAGCCAGGGTTGTGGAGTCGGAGTCGGAGTCGTGGAGTCGGAGTCGTGGAGTCGCACGTTTCAGGGCGGAGTCGGAGTCGGAGTCGGAGTCGAATTTTTACAATGTGGAGTCGGAGTCGGAGTCGGAGTCGGAAAATTTTGGACCGACTCCACAACCCTGGTTATAGCCACTAGGTTAAGGGTTATTCAATTTTAAGTAGGACTACTACTGGTTAGACCTTAATTATGTTTAAGAGAATCTTTTTCATTTATATATATATATATATTATTGGAAAAAAATAAAAATCCCTTAATATGATAATATCTACAAGTCAACATCCTTCTTAATATTTGAATGTTCCCTTATCCTAGAAAGTAACCTGACGATTCATGTGGTGGTGATGAAATGTCTTATTATTATGATAATTATAGAGTGAAACACTAGAGGAGTCGGAGTCGTATATTTAAAATGTGAGGAGTCGGAGTCGGATTTTTAGATTTTTTACAATGTGTGGAGTCGGAGTCGGAGTCGGAGTCGAATTTTTACAATGTGTGGAGTCGGAGTCGGAGTCGGAGTCGAATTTTTACAATGTGTGGAGTCGGAGTCGGAGTCGGAGTCGGAAAATTTTGGACCGACTCCACAACCCTGGCCTGAGCTGGGTATCACGAATTCTATAGGAGCACTCGGGGAACTAATTGTATTTAAAGGGTTAATTGTAATGAAGTCACTGTGCTCAATAGAAACTTGAGTTGGAGGCATCTCAAAAAGGGATAGCTCCGATTTACAGCATTGTGAACTACATGGGTGGATGAAGCGTGCCATGACGAGTTAGAAATAGTGCCTCCTCTCTCGACAAGTAGTAAACAAACTATGATTCATGAGATCAATGTCCTTAGCTTATATCAGTCAAAAAAGTGGTCAACCATAGGTTTCATTCGCTTACAGCACTTCTTTTTTGATATCCTTTTACGTTTAATGCCACGTGATCCCTTCTTCTGGACAGCCCTGTTCTTCTTCCCGCCACCAGGCATTTTTCTCTTTGCATCTTTGATGATTTCATCCCGTGTACGTTTTAAATGTTTTTTTAGAGCTTCTTTAGGTTTAGCCCCAGCCAATATGTCTTCTGCAGTGTTAAGACCAGATTGTAGCGCTTTTCTTCCGAGGTATCTGGCACCCCTCTTCAACAAAGTGTTGGTTTACGTCGTCGTCGTCGGCCTAGGCAAGCTACGGCTTGGGACCGTAGCGCATCTATCCGGTATAGGTTAACCTGGATGATGTAGCCATAAGCACTGCCGCTAGTTAAGTGCCAACCAGTGATTATCTCACTAGCCGTATTGAGTCCGTTAGGCGAAACTGCGACAGTACCAAAGGTGGAAAATATAACCCTTGGTTTTCTATTATTTATTTGTAAAATGGACATGGTATTAGATTAAAATAAATATTTGAATATAAATAAATAACTGACAATTGTGATATATAATTAATTATGTTTACATACAATAAAATAATATAGTATACATAAAATTAGTATTAATGTGGTTCACAATTGAATTATAATGGGGTAACTAATTTAAAATGAATTTATACTATTCCGAAATTCAAGATGGTAAAATTAACATTTAACTTGAAACTAAAATAAGAGTATTCACTACACACACCCCCCACCAGAGAGGAAGTTCAAAGAGTTCCGAACGACACAGATTTCCTCTGGACCTTTTTGGTAGCTACTTGTACCTCGCTTAAGGTTGATTCCAAAAACGCAGGCTTAAGACGATCGATAGAAACCTTGTCGACCTTGGAACCGCGCTGGATGAGAAATGATTTGCGCGTACGTCGGAGAACTTCATAGGGTCCGTCATATGGACATTGGAGAGGCCGTTTTGGGACAGGTACACGAACGAAAACGTGGGTGCAAGACTGGAGGGCTGGGGAAACAAAGATGTTCTGTTGGCTAGTCAATCGAGGGGGAACAGGCTGAAGGGACTGCATGTGAGAGGAAAGTGTTTGAGCGAATTCCGTAGGATCACATGACTTATCCCCTGCAGTGAAGTAGCCACCTGGTAGCCGCAGTGTTGTTCCATAGACTAGTTCAGCCGCTGTAGTCTTCAGATCACTCTTAAATGCAGAGCGAATACCAAGCAACACGAGTGGAAGCTTATCCATCCAATGGGAGTCTTCGTGACACATAAGGGATGACTTCAGCTGGCGATGGAAGCGTTCGACGAGGCCGTTAGCTTGCGGATGATACGCACAGGTATGCGCATGTACTGTACCCAACAAGCTGGTAAACTTCTTCCAAAGCGAAGACTCAAATTGGCGACCTTGGTCAGTGATGACTTTTTGTCGGCAATCCAAATCTTGATACCCATCCATGAAGAAAGGCTCTTGCAACAGTGTCCGCTTGGATATCAGGAAGTGGGATGGCTTCAGGCCACCTGGAAAAGCGGTCGAGACAGGTGAGCAGATAACGTTGGCCTTGAATCACAGGAAGAGGGCCAACAATGTCTACATGAATTACCTCAAATCGCTGGGAGGGGGCGGAAATGCGTCAAAGGGGGACCTGGTGTGCCTTTGGACTTTGGCACGCTGGCAGGCAAGGCACGTTTTGGTCCAATGTTTGACATCCTTCCGCATCGAGGGCCAAACAAGCGAGAGGTAACCAGGTGTTGCGAAGCACGGATACCAGGATGGGAGGGGTTATGAAGATCCGTGAAGACTGCTTGTCTGTGACATGGAGGGACATAAGGGCGAATAGCAGCTGTTGATACGTCGCAATAGAGGGGCACAGACAATCCTGGCATACTCATTTTCTTGAGGGAAAGTGAGTGAGTGGAGTCTTCTCTGAGCAGGTCTTGTAGTTCCGTATCCTTATCTTGATCCTGTGCAATAGCATTCCACAGTGTAGAGCTGAGGGTAACAGAAGTAATCTCTATTCTTGAAAGTGCATCCGCTGAGTGTTCAAGACACCTTTGATGTGGCGGATATCTGTGGTAAATTGCGAGATATAATCGAGTTGCCTGATGACTCTGGGAGAGTGGTTACAGCTGTTTTTATTGAAGACAGTGACCAAAGGTTTGTGGTCGGTAAAAACACAAAACTCTCGGCCTTCAAGGAAATGTTGAAAATGCTTCACGTTTAAGTAAATAGCAAGAAGTTCACGTCCGAAAGCACTATAACGCGTTTGGGCTGGCTGCAGCTTTTTCGAGTAAAACGCGATGGGTGCTTGTTGACCGTTAATGGTTTGTTCCAACACTCCACCGATCGCAACATCTGATGCATCGACCGTCAGAGTTAGGGGGGCATCACTGATAGGAAATGACAGAGACAATGCACTATTGATAGCATTTTTGCATTGTCGAACGCCTGTAAACTATCGCTAACAACATACCAATTTCGTTACCTTGCGTTGTGTGTGATCATAGCGTGTAGAGGAGCAAGAACACTGGCACAGTTTTTAATGAACTTGTGGTAATAATTTACCAAACCTAGAAACCGACGTAACTCACGCTGATTATTTGGCATAGGGTAATTTTTTATCACTTCACACTTGTCCTGAAGGGGGGTAATTCCGTGCTGCGAGAAATCGTGTGACCAAGAAATTCCAAGGTTGGCTGTGCAAACACACACTTAGATGCATTAATAGTAACACCGTATTGTTCTAAGCGTTGAAAGAGGAGTGAAAGATGTTCCTTATGTTCCTCTTCCGTTGAGCTGGCCACAAGCAAATCATCGATGTAGGCATAAACAAAGTCTAAGCCTCTGGTGACCTCATCTATAAACCTCTGAAAGGTTTGCGCAGCATTCCGTAGCCCGAACGGCATCTTCAAAATTCGAATAACCCAAATGGTGTACAACTGCAGTCTTGGGAATATCCGAAGGCTCTACGGGAATGTGGTGGAAAGCCTTAACGAGATCTATTTTACTGAAGATAGATTTGCCGTGGAGAAGAGAAGTAAAGTCTTGGACATTTGGTACCGGATATCGGTCCGGGATGGTTGTCGAATTCAAAAACCAGTAATCCCCACATGGTCTCCAGTCTCCTGACTTCTTCTGGACCAGGTGTAGGGGAGAGGACCAACTGCTTTTGGAAGTTCTTATTATCCCAAGATCCAGCATAAGCTGGAATTCCGATTTGGCAGCTTTCAGTTTATCCGGGGCAAGACGTCTGGGTTTTGCAAACACAGGGGGACCTTTTGTTGTAATGTGATGGGTAATGGTGTGCTTAATGGTATCACCCATCTGCATCGTTGAAGAATTCCTGGATATCGCTGGAAAAGGCACTGGTACTGGATTAGGGGGAACGAGGGAAAGTGCAGAGTTCGAGGCGTCCGGAAGGGCAACCTGTTTGGCAAGACGAAAGCAGTGTGGCCTGGTCGCATAAGCGTCGCTTGTCAAGATCCACCAGGAGTTTGAAATGCTGGAGGAAGTCAGCGCCGATTATGGGATGCCGCACTTGAGCACAGATGAAAATCCACTTGAAGGATCGTGAAGGCCCAAGTTTAGTTCACGCGACTGAGTACCGTACGTGGGTATGCGTGAACCGTTAGCAGCGTATAGAGGCGAGATTCCGAGTGCGTATGACCAGATTTTTGAGGGAATACACTGACTGACGCTTCGGTATCGACCAAGAAATTGACACCAGAGTTCCTGTCCTTTATGAATACATGGTTGGCAGTGCGAGTACTAGACGCCATTAGGACTCGCTGCTGGGGTTTTCCGACGAAAAATTGCAAGGGGAGATGCACTTCCTAGCCTTCTTTCCGAATTTGGAGTGGTAGAAGCAGATCTTCCCGGAACTCGAACGATGCCTCTTCGTAAATCTTGACCGAGAATGGCTTCTTTGCCGTTGATTTTGTAGCAGAGAACAAACGTGGTTGAGTCGTTGACTTAACTCTTTCACTTTCAACTCCAGTTCCGGTGTGTTCACGTTGTTGACCGGAGCTGTGTCATCTCCACTACTTTGTCGCAGTTTCTGCTAGTTTATCAACTGGAGTAGCAGGATCCATAGTGGCCAAGACACGCTGAGCTGATGGAGGAAGTTTCTGCAAGAACAACTGTCTAAAGATGTCCTTATCGAAGGTTTGTGCGCGTTCGCCTAGAGCGCACTGCATAGCCCTCAGCATTTGAGTGGGCTTACGGTCTCCAAGTTCTTCTTTTGAGATTAACTGATGTAGTTTCTCACGCTCGGATACGTGGTGCGGCACAGGATGGCAGACTTCAGATCGTTGTATGGGTCCTCACTCGTGGAAGTAGACACGATGACGTCACGGACTTCAGAGATGATCTCGCTGGTAGAGAGGACAAAACATGATCGTATTTCGTCCTGCTAGCGGTGATCCTTCCAAGTTGAATTGTGATTCCACTTGGTGGAACCAAATAAATGGATCGCCCGGCCAGAAGACGGGGCGCTTTACCTCAAGTGGGAGATGGCACAGCGTCGTCAGGCATCTTCTCCTATGCTTGCTGACGTACAAGCAAGACGACAAGTTACCAACGAAGGAGTGGAGGTTGAGACGAGCGCAGGCACAGAGCGCACGGGCAGGGGGAGGGGCAGAGGGCACGAGCGACATTACAGTCTGGTCCTAGTCGCTCGGGTGAAGGGGGTGGTGGGCACGAACGACGTTTCAGTCTAGTCCTAGTCGTTCGGGTAAAAGGGGTAATCCAGCTCCGGGTCACCAATTGTTGGTTTACGTCGTCGTCGTCGGCCTAGGCAAGCTACGGCTTGGAACCGTAGCGCATCTATCCGGTATAGGTTAACCTGGATGATGTAGCCATAAGCACTGCCGCTGGTTAAGTGCCAACCAGTGATTATCTCACTAGCCGTATTGAGTCCGTTAGGCGAAACTGCGACAGTACCAAAGGATGGAAAATATAACCCTTGGATTTCTATTATTTATTTGCAAAATGGACATGGTATTAGATTAAAATAATTATTTGAATATAAATAATTAACTGACAATTGTGATATATAATTAATTATGTTTACATACAATAAAATAATACAGTATACATAAAATTAGTATTAATGTGGTTTACAATTGAATTATGATGGGTAACTAATTTAAAATGAATTTATACTATTCCGAAATTCAAGATGGTAAAATTAACATTTAACTTGAAACTAAAATAAGAGTATTCACTACAAAAGGAACAGCCGTACGTAGTATGGATGAAAAAATGGACCCAAGTCCACTATCGCGCTGGTATCTCACCCCTCGATAGACGGTGAAAGGTTTTCTGTCCATTATAACTCAGTGCGTCGAAAGTGCAGCTTCACTGTTAAGCTCCCGTCACCGAATGGGAAATTTTTACCCTCAATCGTTCTTATATATATATTGAGATATTGGTTATTAGATTAGTTGCGACGTTCACATAATGGGGTCTGTCATATGTAATATTCAAACTCCTTCCTCTATGGTTGGGGATGTGGACAATGCGCAGCAGGCGTGCCTGGGTATCCCCAACAAACTGGTGCTCCACTATATTGCTGTAAATATAGCACATGTCTGGGGACTGAGAGCTTTCAGCTAATTTCTCCATCTTCAATTGATACATTAATCTGGACAAGTCATGCTGTGCCTCGTGAAATGTGTCTCTTTGGAAGGCTGCGCTATATCGTCCATTGGTTGTAATTTTGAACACTTCGGTCTTTAATACGTCTGTTAGTCTTTGATTTTAGGATTAGTGTATGTGCAGGGTTTCCTTTGTTTACGATTTCGTATACTAAATCATTCGTAAGGTTTGAGTTTCTTAAACTTACGTTTAAGTCTCTCACAACATCCTCGACCGAACCATAACGACCCGGTCCTAGTCTTACTTCTGTACTGTAATACCGTGCAACCTTAGTCAGGGCGATACGTATAGTTTCATCCATAGCTACCCCAGCTTTTTCACAATCGACAATGTCTCTAAGAATCTTAAAAACGGACTCTTTATATTCAATATTAAAAAGAGGGTGTCCAGATGAATTTCGCATATCCCCACATCATACGAATCACGACCCATTTCAATGGGTCCGTGGAGTTCTGTTACAAAATTAGCTATTGTGTTGTTAGGGTGTACAGACAGGGACGAGGAGGACGGGAGTGTGACGTAGAAATGGTTAGGAGCCATGTTGCATACTATTTAAGCTTCATTATTGCATCAGCTTTTATATAGGTGTTGAAGCTTTCTGGGTATCCTAGCCATTTCACCAGGTACATTTTTCTTTTACCTGTACCTTTGCTTCCTAAAATTTTCTCAATTTTAAACACATTTTTTTCCTAAATTAAATGCCACTTTCTGCAACTCCTCGAGGTAAAAGCCTCCTGAGATTTCTTCCCCGTTCAAATTTTCAACGTAATACATCATTATCTCAACTTTAGGTCTCATACCCCTAATTTTAAAAATCTCACGTGTCCATCCTTGCTCAAAACCCTTTGCGAATTTATTTCCCGAACGCGACAGCCTTACATAATCATTGATTTTGAAACGCGCAGAGTGTGGTGGTGTTGGTGATCCATCTCTTCTCGGGAGCGTACCTCTTTCTAAAACTTCGTTAGGTGTTGTCCCAATCGTGCGATGGTGTGAGCGGTTGTAGGATGATGCCAATGATTCCAGAATGTCTAGAAATCTGTATGTGTTTTTATGAGTGAAATATAGATGCATGCGTTCCTTTATGGTACGTTGAACTCTTTTAGCTAAAGAAGCCTTATATATAGAATTGGTTGTGTAATAGCTGATATTAAACTCTGTAAACATTTTCTGAAATGCATGACCTATAAATTCCTTCCCCATATCCGTACAAAAATAGCCAGAACCCTGTTTTCTTTTAACATTAGCGTTTTCGCGGCTTTAGCAACTGTTTCAGGTGATTTATTTTCAGAGGAATTAACCACAGATATCTAGAGAATACATCTATTATGAATAGAATGTAGCGGTAACCATCGTTATACCCAGAATATCTTTGCATGTCTGTTAAATCTGCTTGCCAAATAGAATCAATCGAGGCAGCCGTTGTCTTGGCTGTTTTAAACCTTTTTCCCACCGGTTTATGAAGCGTATAAGCGTCCTGCTCCCGCAAAAATATCTCAACATCTTTTTTTCCTCCTCCGTAAACACTTCTGTACAGTCTATCTACGCCGCTGTAGGAGGCTGGGTTAGAAACGTCATAATAGCGTTTACTTAATACGTTAGCCATTTGCGTATTTTAGAGGCACGTGGGTAGGGTTGACCGTTGTTTATCCTCTACTTTCTCCTCTTCAAAGGTGTTACCGTCGGGGGTGATGGCGTCTTCAATTGTGCCACATGCGTCGCATGTTCCAAGTCTTTTAACCTGTTCAGATTTCCTATCAACGTTTTAGGGACATTTATTTGTTGTAGTCTTGCTTTAATATGCTTCCATCCCGATGGTGATGGCCTATCCCACTTTCTCACCAGATCATGGACAATGTCTACGATATTCGACCCCTGTACCTTTGATCCTTCCACAATGATCTCGCCTGTATCGGTCCATTGTATGGCTGGGTCTTCATTCAATAGATTATAAAGACTTAAACCTTTATTCCTCAATGTATGTGGGAGGGTGCTTTTTAACACATGCTCGATATGTTGTGTGGCTGATTCCTTAATCTTTGGTTGATCAGCTGTATCGTCGGGTACAGGTCCTATGTCGCCATGTCCATCGTCCCCCGTGCTGTGCCTAACAACCACAGGAATCTCTGTCGGGTTCTTATAATTTTGGTAGTCGTGAAGAAATTTCTGCAGAGCTTCTTGGTATGAAATTCTTTTCTCATCAGGTGTTTTTTCACTGTTTAATAGTGCTAGCAATTCGCTTTCCATTCTTTTAAGTCTGCTTTTACGGAGATCTAGATCCGTGTCTGGATTCCTTTGCAGTGAAGCGTACACCTCGTGTGGAATCACTACCACTTTCTTCATTATATTAATCTAGTCAGTAAAGGACCCAAAACTGAAAATAAGATGGGGAGAAATGACCCTCCTGTTTGTACAATAATTCGTTTTTTCTTCGCTACAGTTTGAGTTTTACGAGCGAGTGCGTGTATTATGTTCTTGTAACGGCGTGCTCGTTTGGAAATATATTCGTTCTTAGAAGCACCCTAAACGTGTTTCGCGGATGAAGGTCACAAAGCAAATATCCGTAACGCGTGCTTGTAGCTTCTTTATAAACTTCCAAAAACTCCTTACGCTGATTCGGGAACATTTGATTGGCTAATACCCTAATTTGTGATACATTTCTACGTTGTGCGAATAAGACTAGATATTGTGTATTTAACGACACATCGCGCATGTATCTATTTTTGAAAAACAGATTCTGATTGATGAAGAACACGCTTATGTTAAGATGGTGGGAGAATACTGTAAATGTCTCGGCAAACGTTTTATCCATCTCCAACATGAGATCGTCAATTACAATGACTGTATGTTCATTTCCCTTTAACGAATTAACGTCATATACACCTTTGTGGAACAAAATATCATCTTGGTACTCGTTGAACACTGATTGATATGTCGAATAGCACCATATAACTTTATGTATAAATTTTGAGAGCATTTCACCCTTTTCTTTAATAATTTTAAGCATAAACACCGGTTTACTTGTGAATCTGAATTTTTCTACAGCATCCATTTCTAACACGTCACACCCCTAAGTGACTCATTTACAGAATATCACAAATAACGAGTTCTGCTCCTTATATTTTGTTTTCTTCTTCCACAGAACCGTGAATGACGACGATGTACAGCCCCCCCATCATCAACATCACGGATGACCCCGACGACAGTGTAGTTGTGATCACAAAATCCTCCCCCGCCGACGAACCCCCACCAGCGATACCGGTAGCACGTTCAAAGCGGAGGTATGATGAAGAGTTCCCCACGTCAGGTGTAAAGCGCGTCAGGGGTGCTAGAACACCAGTAATAGAGCCCCAACCCTCAACGTCTTAAGCAACAAGCCCCCCCAACAGCACCTTCCGCCAATATATTCCCTTATTCATCCTCCACAGCAGCTCCCCGTTCTGTTGAGGCTGTAGTAATAGAGCCCCAACCCTCAACGTCTTACGACACAAGCCTCACAATAGTAACTTCCTCAAATAAAAATATATCCCCTTACTCCTGTTCAAATCCTTGTACATCCTCCGCAGCAGCTTCTCGCTCTGTTGAGGATGGCATAACATTCGAGCTGGTGCGTACCGTTGCCCCCACCCCAGTCTTGACTAGAAATCGGTATAGAGTCAGGGTCGATTCTAGATCCGTGTATAGGAATGGAATTGAGCGCGGGCTACGCCGGGTTATACAGCGTATTGTAGAGTTTCCTCTTCAGAACCGCGACGAGTGTGAAGTCAGAACGAGTCTGTCCTTCGGATTCGGATCAGATGATGGTGATGTAGATGATTTTTGGGTAGTCATACCATTTAGACGTTTGGCGGATGAGGATATACAGTAGATTATATATTAGGCCGTATATTACACGCCGTCCAAAGTAGTATAGCATTCAATATGGACAACTTCACGGTAAATATTGACCGTGTATTCCGTGTTGCGGGTCATAGTGCCACACCTTACACTCTTAACTTCAATTCTCAGGCTATTTTTAGACGGCATATAAACGTCGATCGTGGTTGCGGCTTTATAGCAGTAGTCTTAGCACGTATGTTTACTATACAAAATACGCGAACCCAAAAAATTTGGTTGCCTACGGTCGTGGAGCGTGCCCGTAAACTAGCTGTAGACTGTGAACTTGAATTTGACTGTAATATGGGTCCTGAAGAGCTGAGAAGGGTAGAAAATGAATGTTCGTATAGCTGTATTTGGGCTGGATGATCGTCGTAGAACTGTGTATGTTTTTAAAAGCTGTGTGAGAGATTGTACAAGGCCCCTGCTTATTTTAGGACTGTCAGGGACAACGTATCTCCCCATCCGTAATATAAGGGACCTTTACGCGAGTTACGATAAAAGCCGAAAATATGGGCGACATCATGATTTGTGTAAGGGGTGCCTCGAGTTTGCGGATGATATATTGAAACATTGTAAAGATTGTCACATGGTATGTGAGCAGTGTAAAAGCCCCAAATGTGAAAGCCGTGTAGTTGAAGCTGAGAAGAGTGATTGTAATGTGTGTAGACGCACATTTTTCAATAATAGCTGTTTTGATCTCCATAAATCAGTTGGCACGTGCAGGAAAATGAGAATCTGTGAATGTGGCATGTTTCACATGATGGATAATTGGGGAAATTTCAAGCATAAATGTGACGAAATTCAGTGTCCTACATGCCAGGAGAAATATAAGGCGGACGGAGTAAAGCATGTATGTTATACGAAAGACGCCAAGCCTAAAAACAAACCCTGTATAACTGTATACTACGACATAGAAACATACACGAATGCTGAAACCAAAGAGGTAATTCCACATTTACTTGTGAGCCAAACTACTGTATCTGTGATGAGTGTATGGGGATCGAGTGTGATGAGTGCCACAAATGTGGTAAACGGACAAACGTTTTCAAAACGAATGTCCATGATAGTTCTGTGAAACTATTTGTGTCCTATATTGTCAAGTTAGCCGACAAGTTAAAAAAATGACTGTGTATATTCTCGCCCATAACGGGGCAAAGTTTGACACACAGTTCCTTTATAAGGAGTTGCTTCAGCACGAGTCCTCTGAGATATTTACAGGTGATCCATTGAAAAGAGGCAACAAATTAATACATATGCAAATAAGAGGTAATGTACAGTTTAAAGACACTTTATTATTCACACCTTGTAAATTAGCAAAGCTACCCAAGATGATGGGGTTAGCAGCTGAAGTTTCAAAAGGATATTTCCCTTACACATTCCTCAGTAGCGAGACTCTAAACTACGTAGGTCTACCTCCACCCAAACATTACTTTAACTATGATTGTATGAGTGTAGATGAACGTGAAGATTTTAACCGATACTACAACAGTTTTAATGAATCTAATCCTTATAATATAGCTGATGAATGTGAGCGTTATTGCGTGAATGATGTACGAGTGCTTAGAGTATGCTTCCAGGCCTTTAGAAGGATGTACATAGGCCGTTTCAAATGCGATCCGTTGCAAGTCGCAACCACCATCGTGTCATTATGTTTTACAGTGTTCAAGAATAACTTCATGCCTAAAGCCACCTTAGCCATTATTTACAGAAACAAGCCCCGCAGTTACGGCCACAAGGCTATTTACTGGCTCATACAACTACAACAACAGACAAGTGTATACATAAAGCACGCCCGCAACACGGGTGAAGTACCTATTAAGATTAATGGTCGTGTTTTTTGGGTTGATGGACTAAGTGAAAACCGTGTCACTGGTGAGAAGACTGTGTACTCCTTTAACGGATGCTGGTGG
Organism: Bathynomus jamesi; assembly: GCA_023014485.1. Classification (NCBI taxonomy): domain Eukaryota; kingdom Metazoa; phylum Arthropoda; class Malacostraca; order Isopoda; family Cirolanidae; genus Bathynomus; species Bathynomus jamesi. The sequence continues at coordinate 592,913 of JAJOZX010001932.1, forward strand.
TATGGATGCCCCCGTTCTGAGTGCGGAATCGCCGGAGATACCCACGGTAGATCTCCTGCCGAATATCTTGCGTGGACCCGCACCCGCGATCAACTTATATGGTCCCAGTTCACTCACAAAGTCTTGTGGGAGCATGAATATGATGCACGGATGGAGACAGACTGGGCGTACCGTGAGGAAATAAACACGATCAAGCGTTTAATGGTACTGGATCCTCTCGAATGCGGTGATAGCTTGTTCGGTGGGAGTACAAATCCCTTCAAGCTATGCTTTCCACCTACGAAGGGTGTGAAACTTCACTACTACGATTTCTGTTCTTTATACCCATACGTGATGAAGAACAATCCGTACCCCGTGGGCGCTCCTGAGAAACTGGTGGGACCTAACCTGCCCTCCATCAAAGAATTTTCAAGAAATTTGAATGATCGTTACTTTGGGCTCTCTTTCGTAGACATACTCCCACCTCGCAATTTATGGATGCCGATCTTACCCGTCGTTATCGACCACAAGCTCATGTTTCCCCTGTGCGTGAAGTGCGCGGAAGAGAATAACGGCAATTGTAACCATATACCCCACCAGCGTAAGATCAGAGGCGTATATACAAGTCCTGAGCTGGTCCTAGCCGTACGCCATGGGTATAGAATACTGAAGATACATGAGGTGTGGAGGTTTCAGAAGCTACCCAACCTTTTCACACCATACAGGGTGTACATAAAGTCAGGATCTATTTTTGTGAAGCACTTGGAAATTATATGGAATTCAATCATAAAATGATAAAGTGGTAACATTTATTAAATAATTAAGAGTAGGATTCGACGTGACGCCCATCAGTATCCCTGCACAGCTCAAATCGTTCCGCAGCATTTCTAAACACATTCTGGAGCATTTGCGGGGTTATGTTATCTGCAGCAGTTCGTATACGTGTACGTAAGTTTTCAAGACTCGTAATCTTCGTCTGATAGACGTGCGATTTGATAAAGCCCCATGCAAAGAAATCTAAAGGAGTTAAATCTGGCTTCCGCGTCCGATCCAGCGATTTGGAAAACGTCCATTTAGATAATCCTGAACAATTTTGGCATAGTGACAAGGAGCACCATCATGTTGATAGACGACGGTACTAACAATCCTATCCCCGTCGTCTGTCAACATGATGGTGCTCCTTGTCACTATGCCAAAATTGTTCAGGATTATCTAAATGGACGTTTTCCAAATCGCTGGATCGGACGCGGAAGCAACAGACTTTGGCCAGCGAGATCACCAGATTTAACCCCTTTAGATTTCTTTGCATGGGGCTTTATCAAATCGCACGTCTATCAGACGAAGATTACGAGTCTTGAAAACTTACGTACACGTATACGAATTTTACCACTTTATCATTTTATGATTGAATTCCATATAATTTCCAAATGCTTCACAAAAATAGATCCTGACTTTATGTACACCCTGTATATAAACGCATTTTTGAAGGATAAAGTTGAGGCATCAGGGTATCCGCGAGGAGTTGATACCGAAGATGAAAAGTCTGCCTATATTCAACGTTACCGCGACCGCGAAGGTATACAACTTGATCGTGCCCAATTTGCAAAGAATCTTGGCAAGCGCTTTTGTGCAAAGTTCTGTCTAAACAGTCTTTGGGGAAAATTTGCACAGAATACCGGCAAAGGGAACATTCATTTGGCACAAAGTTATAGTGAAGTCTGGGATTATGCCAATGCTCCCGATAAAGAGGTCATGGAGATCGTGAATGTAGGTAATACTTACATAATAAAGTACAACAACACTGAATTGGCCACATATACCTCAAGGGTTACAAACATACCTGTGGCCAGCTTCACAACAGCCTACGCCCGCATAAAACTTTGGGGTCTATTGCATTCTCTTGGGCGGAGAGTATTGTATGCCGATACAGATAGCGTGATATTCACAGAGAGGGAGGGTGAATACATGCCTGCTATTGGGGAGTTCCTCGGCGAGCTCACTGATGAGATCAAGGATGAGTATGGGGACAACGCATACGCCGACTCTTTTGTCTCAAAAGGACCTAAAACTTGTGGGGTACGGGTGAGGGTGGGGGAGGATATGAAATATATCGTGAAGGCAAAGGGTATCACGCTCAACCATGCGAATCGGCGGGTCGTTAACTTTGAATCGTTGAAGGATTCCCCAACTAACTGTAGGCACCCACAATTTTCGGGCGCAGAAGCTGGGGGGCGTGAAGGAACTTAGGGGAACGAAGGTGTGCCGTAACACCTATAGGAAACGTTACCAGTTACCTGGTACCTATGATACCTTACCCTTTGGATACCATAACCTTTAATGCGTCTATTGTTAACTTATTTATCACACGTATTTGTAAATATATATGTCTTGTATATAATTTTTGATGTGTCTATTGTTAACTTATTTATTACACGTATTTGTAAATATATATAACTTGAATATTTCGTTTACTAAATAAATCATGTTTCAATTAGCGTTTCATTTTCTCCTTTGTGTGTGTGTGTGTGTGTGTGTGTGTGTGTGCGCAGGTGAAAGTTCTAAGCTCCGCCCACTGGAAGACCAGCAACGTGAGTCATGCTACTACCTGGGATTCCCTGCGTGGTCAGTTGATTACAGTAAGCCCTTGAGCTCAGACGTGTATTCGCCCGCGTAGAAGAAAAATAGTAATGGCATCCTTTAATATTGCTTGTTCAACGTTTATGAAATGGTATTCAGCAAAGTGTCAAGATATAGTGGATAGTGAAAAGCTTCCTATTCCTCCCTCCTTTGCCTCTTTTAAAACCGCATTGGATCGTGCGAAGGAGCAAGATGTACAAATACTCTATGGTTATTCTGGTGAGAGCGTTGTAGGCTTTCGTTGCACAGACGATGTGCTGAAGTATGCTATAGAGCTAAGCTTTATAAAGTCTCACATATACCGTGAAGTAAAAGAAACAACGCGTGCAGAAGAGAAGCAGCAGATATAGATAGTGAGTCTTGTGGATGAGTGGTGTGACAAGCGGTATTATATCATGTTACACCATACCGAGTACTCGTACACTTCAGTTGAAAATGTAAATCTCGTCATCATGGACAATCTTAAGTATTTTTATCACTATATTAATGTATATCATGATGAGGTTCGTAGTGAGGTTGTGGCTAGTACCCTGCGTGAGTTTTTAGCAGACTTTAGAGACGAGTATCGTTGTTAAATAAAAATGAAATATGGGCATATGTTTCTCTCAAATAGTGCGCCGGAGTGTGAAGATTTAGTTTGGGAGAGAAAACAATAAAACCGTTATAAAATGTGCCTCGTTCATGAAATTTACCCTGAGGGAAATGTCTGGTGTGTATTCAGGGAAGTGGCAGTATAAAACGTTAAAACCTAAATTAATTCTTGTACAGGAAAAAAACACCTACCCAATATAATGGTACAACAATTCATCAGCGCCGCACAGTTTCATTAGATTATGGTGCGACTCGCACCTCACGGATCATACGAGTTCGAACAAACCCATTCACGTATCATCAGAGTGAGTCAACCGCCCATCGAACCGTTCCCGCCTACCTGCGTGCCTCACGCCGCTCATAGTTATCTCAGAGTTTGAACCGAGTGGACGTGCGCTCCTCGAATACGATGGAACTTCCTTTGAGCAGCATTCTCAACCCCTCGTACGATGTGTCCGTGATGAAATCGTTGCGCGTGTTCAGGCGTAAATCCGGTATCGTTAACTGTGATATGTACTGGAAACGGAATGTAGACAAACAAACAAACGGAATGTTGTTTATTTAAGTGTCGAGGAGATGAATAGAATCTTCGTGATAGTTGAGAAGTGGAGTGAAGATCGTTATAAAATACCTGTTAACGTAGGTACAAGAGAGCAGATTAGTGACACCGCCTCATACGCCATTATATGTACGTTATGTATAAATAACGATCGGCCATGCATTGATATACGGTTGATGTGGAAGAATGCTTCTGATAATAACGCTCTTGTCCTACGCGAAACCGTTTCATCCTCGACAGAATGTTTGAAATCGTCGGATTCCGCAAGCTGAAGCCTATATTAGACGCGCGTGTTACGGATATGCTTTATTTTGATACAGTACTTGAATACGCATACATCGCTCTGCTCGATGGGTTTACCGAGTGTAGGGCTGAACAAGGTGGGAATGGTCTAGAGCTGGACGTTTATTTCAAAAGTTTAGACTCTTTGAAATATCATGAACTTTGTATAAACAATGATCGGTACAGGCTGAGCTCACCTACACCGTTCACCCTGAAGAATTATTTCTTTATATAACGAGCAGTGTCGTAACGACTTAGAAGATTATTTCAATGTGCTATGCAGTGTAAAGAAGAGTTCACGATTGAAAAGCTCGCGTTGGTAGAAATAAACTCGATTGGAAAGGCATGTTTATAAACTTGTGTTTAATAATGTGGCTAACGATGAACTCTTTGTGCGTGCTTTTGATTGTATTCTAGACGTATTAAAGATAACTTACCAACCGGTTGTAAAGTGGGAACAAAAATAGTACTGAACGATATGAAGGCCCTTCATATCGAGTACAGGTTTCCCTATACTTTAAGCGGTGAAATATTATTAAACCGCGTATACTGCGTAATGCAGAGCAATAATGATGTAATTGTAGACTCGATTAAGTGCGAGTTAGTATTTTGAAAAAAAGTGAAATGTATTTATATATTTAACATATTTATGTGTGTGTGTGTGTGTGTATATATTTCTGCTATATTGATGGCTATACGATTTCTTATTTTGCGCGGTAGAAGATAAAGTGTATGTATTTATTTATTTAGTTGTGTGTATATATTTCTGCTATGTTGATGGTTATATTATTTCTTATTTTTTATTTTTGTTTTTTGATCATTCCAATGTATATTTATTTTCCATATATCTCCATAATATAATTGTGTGTATATATATATATTTCTTCTGTACTGTTATATTGACGGATATATTTTTTTATTATATGCATATTCCTCGTTCATACAGTATTTCTTAAACTATTATTATTTTTAATTGATCATTCAAATGTATATTTATTTTCTATATATTTATAATAAACAGAATGATGTAATGTTGTTTTATTTAATTCTTTTGGTTGTAAACAATTATACCAAATGGCTGGTTATGCCTTCTAAACCTACTAGCGGAATTCTAAGCCAACTTTTAAGAATTAATTAAATAAATGATACAATCTGACAACTCTCCATAATAATGTATACCTGAACAATTAAAATAAAAAGTGGTATCTGGCAACTCTCCATAATAATGTATACCTGAACAATTAAAATAAAAAGTGGTATCTGACAACTCAACCTGAACAAGCCATTTACGCCTTCTAAGCTAGCTGGCTGATTAGGAGTCTATAAGAGGACAGCGAGTCGGCTGAAGCGTTATTATGCAGCGGCCTCTCTTTGACTCCGATTTACTATGAGTAGAATTATCTGGATTCGTTCTTCCTTGCTCACAGACATTATGGCCTGTAGAAAGAGAAAAATATGAATTATGGTTTGTAGAACTAGAAAAATATGAATTTCTCCTATGATGCCGGACTTATGGAACACCCTGTATAACTACATTTTACATACATTACATACAATTAAAGACATTTTGATTGTATTTCAATATTAAAACTTGGAAATATAGATAGGTTTCTTGAACTTTGCCAAGGATGCCATGTCTGCCTTGCTCTTATTCCTGGACATGAGCTCCCTACTGGCCACCTGGCCACTGATGTACGCCTCCCTCCTTTCTTGTGAGTTAACATGTTGTGCTGCTTCAGTTGTCATCCATACACACCTCTCTACTGACTGTATGTGTGACGGCCATGCAGGAACTTCCATTGGTCTATCCAGAAACTCCTTATTGCGGCAGTGGTGAGGGAGCAGGTCAGAGGAGGCTCAGTCACGCCAGAGTTCCAGTCATTAAGCTCCGAGAGTTTGGTGGTATCGGGGTTGATGTCAAGAGTCTTCCTGGGTCTGACACTGCAGTTTCCTACCTGTGTGTCCTCATCTCCTTCACCTCTGATTTCCAGTATCCGCTTCACTGCCTCCCTCCTCTCCTCCTCCACCTCACTGCACAGCATGGCCTGGAGCACAGCCTCAGAGTGTGCATACCAGGCTAATCTCTTCACTGCAGGCATCACTATTCCTATCACCTCCTTCTTCTGACTTCTGAGCAGCTTCAGCTGGTACAGTACATGCCTGGGACCCTCCACCCAGCTGTGATTTAACTTGATGTTGAACCAGTTTGGCATGTAGACTCCCACTATGAATTCCACAATTATCCTCAGATTCTTCAGGTTCCTACCATTCAGCCCATGTTTGGAAATCCACAATCTGCAGAACCTTAGAGCCGTGGTGACCCACCTACTGTGACAGATTGGCCCAATCTCCATGAGAGCTAGACTCTGAGGTATCTCTCCCGATCTGATGGCAGTGATGATTCTGTAGCCATATGATTGGTCTGTGCTGAGGTCCTTGACTACCTCCTGACTGAGATGGGGTAGAGGAGGACCAACAGTGATCCTCGTGAAGTTTGGGTTGATCTCCAGCTCAGTGGCAGTGTCTAACATCTTCCCTAGGAGCCCAGACCACTTGTTGTTGCTCAGTGTCTTGCCATCCAGTGCAGTCACCAGGTGTCTGAGACTCAGCTCCCCAGTGTGCAAGTCACAGACAATCCACACCAACTTCCTGCTAAGCTTGGCCTCCACATAATGCATTACTCCTCCCTTCCAGCCAGTATTCACATTATTACTGTCACCTCCTTTGGTCAAAAGGGTCTGATCTGCTCCTCTCTCTCTTAGCCAGTTCACCAGATGATCAGCAATGACCTCAGCATGACTTCTCTCCTCTGCAGCTTCCTCTGGTACAAAATGCCACAAATATTTCCCACCTGGTTCATTGCACACTGTGTAGTGTTCTTCCTTAATGAGGCCAGGAAACTGCCTGTCACTACCCTCAGCTTCCATCATCACTTTGGTGTCATCTCTTTTCCCATCAAAGAAGACACAGATGATGCCATTTTCCCTAATCTCTTCATCAAACTTCTTGACCAGCTCCTTAGTCAGTCTCTCCTGAGCCCTCCTCACCTTGTTGTGGTCAATCACCAGTGCTGTGTCAAACTCTGTGATAAGACCAGCATCAATCCAGGCAGCCGTGGCAATCTCTGCAGTCTCTCTCAGCCCAGTGTGATGTCTCAAGCTAGCCAGAGCTACGTTGGTGATATCTTCAGTGTTGTATTTCTTCTTCTTAGCCACAGGCAAGGAAGAAGTTGTCGCAGCCTCTAGTATGAAGTCTTCGTCCTCCTCTCTCCTCCCTGCCTCCTCCAGTTTATCTCCAGTCTCCTCCAACTCCATCTCCGACAGTGACTCCTCCCTCAACTCCTCTTCTTTCTTGGCTGGCTCCTCTGCCTTCCTCCTCCTCTTCTCCTCGGTCTTCCTTCTCTGCTCCTGTCTCTGCAGCACTGCTTCCTGTCTCCTGGTCTCAGGCTAGACCCATCTGGTGTGCCCCCACACTTCCCACCTTTTCTCTCTGATCTTTAATGAAGGCAAGCTCCTGCACTGGTATCTTCTGCTCGCTCCTGCAGCTGCAATCAATGTGAACCTCACTGTTGCAGACAGGGTTGCACCCAAGCTCACTGCAGCTCCTGATCACACAGTGACAGGTCAGGATGTCCACCAATTTGTCCAGTTTCATCATGAACCTATCTTTGACCTCTAGCTTCACATTGCCAATGGACACCTTCCCTGCCTCATCCCACAGTGCCTTCGCTTTAGCCCTGATCCTGACCTCAGTGTTGATTATAGGTCCTGTGAATAGAGCGTTGGCCTTTCTCCACTGAGCCAGTAGCCCTGGAACAATGCCGTTGTTAATCAGGTCATTAACTGGGTAATTCCTCCTGTCTTCCTCACTCATCTCCTCAACAAACCATGCCTCAGCAGATCTCTGGCTGTGGGCAGCTCAGCAGGGGGAAGTTCCCTCCCAGTCCCCACCAAATGACTTGGGTGACAACTTGATTTGTTTCTGGTTCTGATTTCTTTCTGACTCATCCTGTGGACCTGTGAACAAAAGAAATGTCATTGAAATTTGGATAGGCCTACTGATTATGATTACATAAAATGAAGTTTATTGAAATTCTTAATATCTTCCTATAAGCTCAGATAAAAGGTTGTGTTGTTATAGGTGCAAGACTTAATTATTCAAAGTAATGACAATTTCATATATCTATCATATCAAAATATACAGAAAGTTTGGGTCACACATAACATTTCGAATAATTTGAATTACACAATATTTACATTACGAAGTAATCAAAATTGTCAAAAAGGAGGGAAAACACGCATTCACAATCAAAACTCCAGCATTTGTGACTATGTGAAACTTAGAAACCATACTGCACAGTCACACCAAAAATAACCAAAGTTGACCACACATATCAATGGCACATTGATATACAATGCTACAGTCATATTTAGGTTATATTTCAAATCTTTATGGTAAAATATAAGTAGGTAAATGGCTTTTTTAGATATTTCTAAGTTTGCTAGATAATATGACATCATTTGAGCATTAGTAGTTTTTGAATTGTTGACTTTACTAAAATTGACACCCTATTATCACATGGTGAAGTTACAATGAACGATTGATATGTTTATTACATTTTACATAATATACTTTAATCATTGAATAATCATTGATTATAACATTCATAATTTTGATTATGATTTGATTATGATTATAATATTTTCTAAAATTTTTATTATGATTTGATTATGATTATATATATATTTTCTAATTTTGATTATGAATTGATTATGATTGCATAATCACCATCATAGATTATGATTATTTGATTATGATTAATAATCAACCCCATGTCTGGTAGAGTAGACAGATTGAGGAGCTGAGTTTCTGAGGCATTGAAAACCAGAAGGTTTTCTCTGCCCCAATCAGATATAGCAGAAAGATCAGAGGTCAGGTGCTCCATAGCCACAATACGCGAATCATGGAGTGACTGTTGAGAGGGACGCTTTGTGAAGCGGGTGGAGAAGTGAAGAGTGGAATCATCGGCACAGGAGTGAATAGGACAGGAAGTGCAAATTAAAAGATCACTAATAAATAAAAGAAAAAGAGTGAACGATAGGACAGAACCCTGAGGAACACCAGTGTTGATAGCTTTAGGAGAACAGTGGCCATTTATAACCGCAGCTATAGATTGGCCAGAAAGGAAATCAGAGATGAAGGCACAGAAAGAAGGATAGAAACCAAAGGAGGGCAGTGTGAAAATTAAAGATTTGTGTCAGACTCTATCAAAAGCTTTCGATATGTCAAGCGCAATAGCAAAAGTTTCACCGAAATCCCGAAAGGAGGATGACTATGAGTCAGAGAAATATGCAAGAAGATCGCCACTAAAGCGTTCCTTGCGGAATGCATGCTGACGATCTGAAAAAAAGTTTGTGAGAAGAGAGGTGTTTGAGAATCTTCCTATTAAGGATAGATTCAAAAACTTTAGAAAGGCAAGAAATCAAAATAATTGGATGATAGTTGGAGGGTTGAGAGCGGTCACCCTTCTCTGGGACAGGCTGAATGAAAGTGAACTTCCAGCACGAAGGAAAGGTACCAGATGAGAGACGAAGACGAGTTTGCCTAGGCAGGGTGTCAGCACAGTTCTTAAGAACAACAGGAGGAACACCATCAGAACCGTACGCCTTCCTAGAGTTAAGCCCAGATATGGCAGAAAAAAATATTTTTAGAAGAAATTCTAATTTCAGACATAATGAAGTCAGAGGGAGGAGGCGATGGAGGAACAGCACCGGAATCATCCATAGTTGAGTTGGAGGCAAAAGTTTAAGCGAAGAGGTCAGCTTTGGCTGGAGAAGAAACGGCGACTGAGCCGTCGGGGTGGAAAAGAGGAAGGAAAGAGGAGGAAGTAAAGTTGTTAAAGAGGTTCTTAGCTAGATGCCTGAAGGAGCGAGAAGAATTAAAATTGTATCCGTTTTTTACATTTTTGTCTGATGAAGGAATTTTTGGCGAGTCGAAAAACAGATTTTGCAGGATTCCGAGAAAAAATATATGCTGAGTGAGAGTCAGGAGTTGGATGGCGACGGTACCTTCTGAAATACTCCTCTCTGTTGCGGATAGCATAGTAAGGTTAAACCAAGATTTTTTTGCATTAGTAGTAGGAATAGAATAAAGAATGTATGCCTCCATGCTCGAGAGAGCACACTCAGAAGGGCCCCGGCCAGGGAAGTAGTAATCATTCCATAGAAAATCAGAGAAGTACTGCCTAAGAGTCTCCCAATCATCGGCATCAAAGTGCCAAAGGCGCCTCCTCTTAGGAGGAGCCAAAGGTCGAATTGAAGCAATAGGACAGTAAACAGATATAAAATTGTGATCGGAGGAGCCAAACGGAGAAAAAAATTTGACAATGTAAGAAAAGGATGAAAGGTAAGAAATAATTCCAGAATGTTGGGCCTATCTCCAAGGCGATCGGAGATACGAGTAGGGTGCTGTACAATCTGCTCTAGGTCATTTAGGATAGAAAAGTTGTAAGCTAGTTCACCAGGGATGTTAGTGAAATGAGAGGAAAGCCAAAGGTTGTGGTGAACATTGAAATCTCCTAAAATGGAGATTTCAGCAAAAGAAGAGTAGGATAGAATGTATTTCACTTTGGAAGTGAGGTAGTCAAAGAATTTTAGATAGTCAGTAGAATTAGGAGAAAGGTAAACAGCGCAGATGTATTTAGCTTGAGATTGGCATGTAAGCCGTACCCAGAGGGTATAGAATTCGGAGGATTCGATTTCGGTAATACGAGAACAAGTTAAGTCATTGCGTACATATACGCAACATCCACCTTTGGAGTGAAATTGAGTATAGAGAGAGTAAGAGGGTATAGAAAAGGGGTTACTGTCAGTCGTCCCAGACACCTGAGTTTCAGTGAGGAAAAGAAGATGAGATTTAGAGGAGGAGAGGTGGTGTTCAACGGATTGAAAATTTGAGAAAAGTCCACGAATGTTACAGAAATTAATGAAAAGTGAATCAGGCACAGAACATCTTGAATGGGCCGTAGCAGATCCAGCCCCACTACTCAGGTCTGCGTTCCCGGTATCGTCAGTGGGGTAGCCAGAAGTCGGGACATTTATGGTCCCCTCGCTAGACGACTCCGAGGCTCTTGGAAGTTGATGCATTTTTTTTTTAATTTTGAAAAAAATTATATAGTGTGTAAGATGCATGTGTATGCAGTGAGGAATAGGGAGAGAAGTGTGTTTTTGAGAGCATGCTGGACTGCTTCCAGGGTAGATGAGACACAGAAAAAGATCAGCTAAGGAGGATAATGACAGGAGAAAACGGGAGTTCCAGCACTCCCTCTCTTTTGTCTAATGTGTACCCCGGAGTACTGCCCTAGTCGATTGGCGTCTACACTCTCCTCCTGGTGGAGGTTATATTAAAGTTATATTCTACCCCTTCCGGAAGCACAAGAACGACTGCTCCAAGGCCGTATGATAAGGTACCCCCCTCCGGGCGTGGGAACTGGTCCTACCGGTGACGTAACGATAATGATATCGGTAACGATATGGACTCCAAATTCGAGAGATCTTAAGTGTCTCGGTCCAACCAATCACAAGCCAACACTAGAATATAGGCGGATCTTATTTTGCATTTTGATAATGAACGGACTATAGTTACTTGCACACTTACTCAAAAGTTGGCATGAAGGAAAAATACTTGAGTTATTTCAGCCAAGTCACAAGTTAGAATGTTACGAGTCTCAAGGCAAGTCGCAAAGCCTCGAGTCAAGTCAAGTCAAGTCAAGTCGCAAGTCTCGAGTCAAGTCAAGTCAAGCCAGATTACACCTGAGTCCAAGTCAAGTCTCAAGTCCACAAAAATAGGGACTCGGGTCGAACTCGAGTACCCATCTCTGATATAGGTTGTAACTTCTGCCTAGCGTGTGAAAGGTAATAAAATATTCACCCCACGTAGTTTCCTTTCTAACTGCTTTTGATTTTGAAATCCTTAATAAATACAGTATATTGGTACCATTATGACTGAAAACTAACAAACATATTTAATTATTTCTTCGGCCCTTTAATTCATAATATGTTCGTGACTAAAAATTGCGAGTTTTTCTGATAGTGTGCAAACATTTAATTATATTACTATAAAACATTGCTTGTTCGGTAAATGGCACATTACATACTCTTTTGAAATAGAATTAACCTCTGTCCTCATATATACACAAAAACATATTCTAGCTTACATATAACAGAATAACAGAAGTAGTCCTACAAAATTTAAGTTAGTTATGATTCACGGATGCGAACAGATGTGCAAAGACCCCTAGCGTGACGTCATTAAACTCATGGTCAGACCTTGTATTGAGACGGCCTTTCCACGGGCCCCGTGTTCCCACCCCCCTTATATACGCCATTGCCTCCTACTAAATTTACGATCAAAAGAGAATATCAACCCTCCATCTCCACCTCAACCAACTCCCCTTATAACCCCTCTTTGTAGGCTTATTCGAAGGTTTTGACTCCCAAGCGTTCTCCCAGTGGCAACACCCAGTGCTCTGTAACCAAAACAGACCAGCGCCTCCTACTACATTTATATCTTAAGGGAAATCACTGCTTCTGTCTCAATAAATAAACACTATGTGCTCAAAGAGTAGCCATTCTTTATATTTAATTGGCTTTTCGGAGGTTTTAAATCCCGAGAATTCCCATCAAAATTCCCGTCTGCGGTATTATTCGAGAACGTTCATAGCTCGGTAACCAGGCCCGATCAGCACCTCCTACTACATTTAAAACTAAAAATCACACCCTACTTTACATGCCCTTTAATGCAAATTGATGCTACTAAAATACTTATCCAACCTATTCTTTAACATATTAACTGAAGTGCTTGCCACAACCCCCCGCGGGTAGGCTATTCCACCTCTCGACTACCCTATTGGTGAAAAAGCCCCTCGCAACGTTTGTCTCAAACCTGAATTAATTTGCCTCTTAAGTGAATTTCAAAATCGCGTTTAGCACATCTAATTAAACATTCAAAATTTCAACGTAAATTTATATAAGTCTGAAAGTGCTGCTGTGCACGGTCCCTTTTATACCTATTATAGGTTACATGTCTATCTGCAACTGATCTTCCTATATTTCTACTCCACCATTTAGATTGCGCATTCACTTCACCTCTTTTAATTCTCCCAGGTACACGGCGGTCGTTTAAATTTATGAATATGTTCTTGAAATTATCCCACATGCTGAGAACACTATCTACTGCTAACAATTCATTCCATTTTATTAAAGTGAATGAAAGTCATCAAAATTTGTCTTCTTAAAATCAGACACCATGAAGTCATCTAACTCTCTAGAAGTTTTAACATTAACCGAAAAGCATATCATACTATGATCGCTATTGCATAAACTTTCTCCGACATCTACTGTACATTATGAACTAAATTATCATTTGTCATTAAAACCAAATCCAAAATATCTTCGCGAGTCGGTTCTAATACTTTTGGAAAAGAAAATTATCTTGTAGAAAATTTATCAAACGTAAACCTACAGCATCGCTGTTTAACGTAAGGAAATTAATACTTGGGCAGTTAAAGTCTCCGGCAGTAATTGATTCAATATGCGTAACTATAATACTTAAAATGTTATACATTTAAACATCTATTTCAACCCTTTGTAAAGGAGGCCTATATATACAACCCCAAAATTAAATACTAAGTTATTAGCGCTACTTTGTATCTAACTGGTAACTGGCTAGATTTTTAAAAATTTCCAGGGGAGAGGGGTAATCACTAGCGTAGCTATAGGGGGGCGGAGGGGGCGGTCCGCTCCGGGCGGCACTTTTTGAGGGGCGGCACTTTTGGTCTACTGCAATGAAAAAAAAAGGTTTTTTTTTATGTCGGGACAGTAGAAGGATACAAGACGCCAGACACAATTTTATTTTTCCACGAAAACACTGCTTACTTCGTTAATTTCCGACAGTGGTAAGGATTGTGTTCCCTTGAAGATGGCCTTATTGACCATCATACCTATTTAAGCGCTTAGTTGTGCTTAATTAATAATAGCATTGGTATAAATGCATTTATTTCATTAAAAGGGAAATAACCCATAAAGTTCTGTAAATACGTTATAATCTATAAATATACGTTTAATATTTATAAATAATCAATATCAAAACTAATATGCTGGTATTAGTTGTAAAGTATAATCTTGGTAACTCGGTTCCAAATATTGTAATACTGCTGCGGATTTTTCTCACAATTGCTGTTAGTGTTGCTAGCTGTGAGAGGAGTTTTTCTAAACTAAAACTGATAAAGAATTACCTAAGATCTACTATGAGCACCTTGCGGTTGAGAAATCTTGCCATACTGTCTATAGAACAACAATTGACAAACGAAATAGACTTCGGCAATGTCATCGAAGATTTTGCTAACAGAAAAACAAGAAAAATAACTGTGTAGAATGTTGTAGTTAATTTTTTCACTTCAGAAGTAAACATGTTGTCCTAATATTTTTCACAGGTTTTTTTCTATACGTCGTTTTCACTTTTTGTTTAAGTATGTTTGTTATGTGTATTGTGTTGTGTTTCAGGGGGGCGGCAAACTCAAGGACCGCCCCGGGCGGCACAAACTCTAGCTACGCCACTGGGGGTAATACTGTACTTTCGAAATACTTTTCTCTCAGATGTAAATGACTCTGACAGAAGTGTCGACAGAACAGTGTCAAATATAAACCCGTCTTAAGGTCATATGGGATCTGAACCACCGGCCGCGACATAATTAGGATACAGAGGACGATCCCTCATCTAATTAGAGAAAATTGGCCCCCTCCATATAGATGATAAAACTATAGATGATGATCTTGAAATAACTGAAGAACTAAACAAATACTTCTCATCAGTATTCACAAATGAAAATTTAAATAATATTCCTGATCTTATACTACCAGGACAAGATAGAGAAATAAATGAATTAAGGGTAACAAAACTAGATATCTTAAAAGCAATAGATAAATTAAAAATGGAAAAATCTCCAGGCCAGATGAAATGCATCCAATAGTCATAAAAGCTGCCAAAAAGAATATAGCACAGGCACTAGAAATTATTTTTAATAAATCATTGATATGTACCGAAATTCCAGAGGATTGGAAGAAAGCAAATGTGGCTCCAATCTTTAAAAAAGGAAATAGAAACTTAGCAAAAAACTACAGACCCATCAGCCTCACCTCCATTATTTGCAAATTACTCGAAAGTATCATTAGAGGTAAAGTTACTGAGTTCCTTGAAGAGTGCAACCTTATAAATGATAGCCAGCATGGCTTTCGAAACGGAAGGTCCTGTCTAACCAACTTGATTGAATTTTATGATGGAGTCCTATTGCATTTGGACAATAAAGAGCCAGTAGATATAGTATACTTAGATTTTGCAAAGGCATTTGATACTGTTCCTCATGCAAGATTGTTGGTAAAAGTTAGAGCCCATGGTATAAGAGGTCATATAGCTGACTGGATAGAAGAATGGCTGAGAAATAGAAAACAGAGAGTTCATCTAAATGGAAATAAGTCTACTTGGAGACCCGTATTGAGCGGAGTCCCACAGGGGTCTGTTCTGGGACCTCTGCTTTTTGTTGTCTATATAAATGATCTAGAGAAGGGCCTATCATGTAAAACCTCAAAATTTGCTGATGATACAAAATTGGGCCATAATGTTAAGTCAGTAGCAGGAGCAATGACAATACAAAAAGACTTAGACAGAGTAACAGCCTGGGCAGATAAGTGGGAGATGAAATTTAATGTTGATAAGTGCAAGGTTATGCATATTGGGCCAAAAATCCAGAATTTGAATACAATATGAATGGAATTTGGATTAAAAATGATGATAAAGAGGAAGACTTGGGTGTCACTGTGACAAATGAACTTAAACCCTCAAATCACTGTATGGTAATCAGAAATAAAGCAAATGCTAGACTCAATCTCATGCAGAGACACATTGAATACAAATCACCCAATATTATAAAGCAACTATACATTTCATATGTGAGACCCCTCCTCGAGTACTGCATTCAATTTAGTAGTCCCTATTTGATACAAGATATTGAAAAACTGAAAAAAGTACAGAAACGAGCAACAAGAATGATCCCATCTCTAAGACAATTGACATATAAGGAAAGACTGGCGTATCTAAGCATGTTCTCATTAAAGAGGAGGAGGTTAAGGGGTGATATGATAGAGGTGTATAAAATGATAAAAGGGTTGGATAAGATAGATTTTGAGTCTCTTTTCATTAAAGATCACAATAATCAGACTAGAGGTCATAGTATGAAATTATTTAAGCCAAGATGTAGAACAAATTTAAGAAAACATAGTTTTACAAACAGAGTAATTAAGTTTTGGAACAGTCTGACCGAAGAAGTGGTGACTTCAGATACGCTTGATTCTTTCAAAAGAAGGTTGGATAGTTTGATGTCTGCAAGGGACATCTGGTGATGGTGTTTAAGCCCATTTTTATTGCATGAATGGTACTAGTTTATTTCATATATATTATGTGCATTTGGGTGATAGATCCCACAGCTCAACACAGGTGTTGTGATATAGGGAGGCAGCATCTTGGGTTAGGGGATACTCTCTGTCCTTACACACCCTATTTAAAGAGATTCCTCTGCTGAGCGGTGCCCCCCATAGTACTGTGAGGTATTGAAAAACTCATGATCTTCACTTGCCCCACAAACACCTTTAAATGGGAGACCCAAAATGGGTGCACACACATTTCTACATTACTGTACAGTCTTTACAGCCACACCTTCACTTTTCCTCTTAAGTATATATATTGTAATGTATATGGATATAAATTGTGACTTGGTCCGCGACTTGTTTTTGGTTGGCATGGTGCTGGTGTTGATGGGTACCATAGTGAGATTGACTGGATTCTTTGGATCTGATATATTTGCATGTCAGTTATAAATAGATATAGTGTGTAACATATTTGTGGATAGTAGCCTATTTTGACTTTGATCCTCTGGATCTAGAGATTCTATCTTTAGTTTTAAATTGATAATTAATTAGTTTTAAATTGATACTTAATTAGTTTTGTAGAAATTGGTTAGTGCCAATGTACAGGCAGTTTTTACATAGTGGAGCCACCTCGATGGGCCGAAGTGGCCCCTAGTGTGCCCACTATAAAAATTTCTTATGTTCTTATTCTCCTGCCAAACGCTAGATGGCAGAAGAGAAAGTGGACGGAGTTTTGGATCTTTCATTTTATGTCCAGTACATATAACTTCTAAATTGGCAACACTGCTTTTGGATATTTCTGTCATTTCAATGTCTCCAACTAGCACGTTTGTTGGCTAGGAATTTGTATTACTTATATTCTTCAATTAATTTAGTTCTAATTTTGGATCGGGAAAAATTATTTGATCAGGTCAGTTTCGTTTTACTTAAAATTGAAGTAATTAATTGAGTGTGGCTATTTCATATCAGTCATCTTGGGTAGTGCCTAACTTACATAAGAAATTTTTATAGTGGGCACACTAGGGGCCACTTCGGCCCATCGAGGTGGCTCCACTATGTAAAAACTGCCTGTACATTGGCAATAACCAATTTTTACAAAACTAATTAAGTATCAATTTAAAACTAATTATCAATTTAAAACTAAAGATAGAATCTCTGGATCCAGAGGATCAAAGTCATAATAGGCTACTATCCACAAATATGTTACACGTCAGTTAATCTTCCTAAGACTAACTTAAGCTAATCATAGACTGCAAAATTTACATTACATTTCATTTGGAAAACATGAAGCAACTCGGGCCTATCGAGGTAATCCAAGTTATGAGCTACATTTTTTAATAATAAAATTTTGCAAGATGTCAAACTCGAGTCAGCTAATTAATATACAAGTATTTACTACCACCATAGTAGCCTATATAACTGAAGCAAAGAATATACACTATATACAATCTACAAACACTCTCTCACTCATGAAAGTGCCTAATTTTTCTTAAAATTAACTAATGAGCTACTGTTTACCACATCATATGGCAATTCATTCCAAAAATCTTCTACTACATAAGAAGTATTTTTGTAGTTTAAGCCTAAAAGTCTGTTTTCTAATTTTCTTATTATGCCCACCAGTTATCCTATCAGTATCTAGTGAGAAAAAGTTATATCTAAATTGTCCAAACCTGAAACATTTTGAACATCTGTATCATATTTCCCCACATACAATGTCTCAAAACTAAACATGCCTAATTCCTTTAATCTATCCCTTTATTTGGTAAATCTCTAGGAGCGCTCCATTTTTCAATATTAAACATACACATAAAACATATGGTAAATGTACAGTATTATACCTGTCTCCCTTTCGAGGTGAAATTTATGTTTTTCCTATGGTTTTTGATGTGTTTTGAACGAATCTGACCTTCAAAACCATTGGAAATGACTCGTTTTTGAGATAACCCCCCTCCCCCCACTCGGCAATCGAAAATGAGTCATTTCCGACGGTTTTGAAGGTCAGATTTGTTTAAAACATCAAAAACCATAGGAAAAACAAATTTCACCTTCAAAATTGACCTAACCTAACCTAGCCTATCCTAAATCACTTATAGTCTTGTAGGCAGCCCAGGAATCACTATAAATCACAGAGCCAGGCCTAATGTACTTCTGAATGAGTGTTCCATTCCGGTACGAAAGTAATTTGAAATGGATGGAGCACAGTGATTGGGTAGACATGTAACGAACACACACTAGATACACGGTGCTAGGACAACCGCCCCCCCAATAACCGCCCCCGTAGGACAATCACCCCCAGGATTATTGCCCCCCCATAAGTAAATAAAAATTAAATAGGAATTAAATTTATTAATATTTATAAAAAAAAAACTTGAGAGAGTTATATTTATTAAAATTTACTAAAAAAAAATTAAAACTTGCTTGGAAAAGAGGTTTTAATGCAAAAAATTCAAATTATAGGGGATACCTCTTAAAAAATTAATTAGTTTGCGATTCTCAAAGTCTTCAACGATGTTCAATATTCTTTTTGTTGAGTCTTCATATTTTCTTTATCTCGGAGGTTCTTGATGACCTGCAATCATTTGGTTAATTGTAACGTTGTTCAGAGCCTGTTCTCTCTCTAAAATTTTAAGGAATTTCCAGATGTTTGGATGATGTGCAGTAATGTTTGCTTGCATATGACTATGCCATCCTTCTAATGAGTTATTTGTCCGAGGTAACTCATCAACAACACGATCATGCATATTCCACATACTAATGGGAAACTGTGGTTCCCGCCTGTTACGTCGTCGTCTCCTGCCAATGTAGGTATCTTCAAAGTAATCTGTGATAGGCTCAGCTTCAGGTGGAATAACTTCTTCAAGCGTTTGAAATGCATCAACCACTTCATTTGGTGGGACGAATGCTAGAGCTGGTATCATGCAAATTTTTAAGGAGAAGTCGGCATCTGGTATTTTACTTGTAAACCTTCGGATTGCACTTTGCGATATATTTTCTATTTAATTTTTATTTACTTATGGGGGGCAATTGTCATACGGGGGCAGTTGTCCGGACACCTAGATACACACCAAAAAAATGTTTATATCGAAAACGAAGCATTTGCGACGGAAATGCTATAGAAGGAAAGTGTCTTAGAATTTAAAAATCTACTTAATGAACATATAATAATTGCTGGATGTTAGACAGGTGTAATAGTAGAATAATACCAAACATATATACCATTTGAAAGCTCACATTTTTCTGTCTAAAAATGTAGTAATCCAAAAGTATCAATAGCAAATAAAAAGTAACTACGTTTAAATATAAAACCCTATACTGAGCCCCTGTGCCCCCGAGACCTAAATTATACAAATGATAACGTAATAACATAGGTTAGGTTAGCGTAACAATTACCAAAAATACCATCTTACAATACAGACTGAAGATTTATAACTTAGCTAACCTTTATAATGTAGTTAATGACATCATACGTCAAACAATTAATTAAATCATTACATTTTTATTTGCTATTGATACTTTTGGATTACTACATTTTTAGACTGGAAAAATGTGAGCTTTCAATTGTTATATGTTTTATGAGTATATGTTTAATATTGAAAATTGGAGCGCTCCTAGAGATTATCCCTTTATTCCACTCTTCTTAGGTTAGGGATAAGCTTGGTTGCCCTATGTTGCACACCTTCAAGCACATCATTATAATGTCTAAGGTGAGGGGACCAAGCTTGAATGCAGTATTCTAAGTCAGGCTTAACAAGTATTCTGGTATTTTTTTACAAGAGTACATTACAGGCTTTTGAGGAATTTTGGGGTTAGGTTAGGTTAGGTTATATATTAAAACTGTTTTTCCCAATTGTTTTTGATATTGTTTGAATGAAATTAACCTTCATTCAAACTGTATCAAAAACTATCAGAAAAATACAGTTTTGATTTACAAAGCCTGGGTTAATATTGGCTTTTACTCTGTCACAAGCAGTTGAACAAGTATTATATATTGAATTGCCATTAAAAACTGACTAAAAAAAGATGTCTTGTGCAAATTTGTTCAAATATACTTTTTTTAATAAAATATATTTCCTATTTTGGCTATAATATACTTTTTTTCATAAAATATTTTCCTTGATTTGGTTATTTTTTTGCTACTCTGGCAACTTAATTAGTTTATTATTTTCTGTTCTGGCTATTTTTTTTCCTAATTGGATTCAGTTTGGTGGTGGTTGCGATAGAATTATGATGTGCCATTCGTGTGATTTCAACTTTGAGAACTTGATTTGTCATGTGCCCTAGATGAAGACAAAGCATTGGGTGTTTTTATCATTTATAGTGTTATTCTTGCATAACTTAACTTGCCTGAAATGTGACAGTGAGTGCCTAATACAAAAAGATCAGAAGATATTTAGGTGAAATAACCAATATTAACCTGTTAGGCTAATTGAATACCCAGTTAGATCAACTGTACGCCCTTGATGATTGGTTAGGTTAAGTTGTGATATTTTCATTAGTTTAAATAAAAATACCAAGAGTGAACTTTTCTGGTTAATTTTGAGGTGGTTTTGCATGTTTCTTGTGGTAATGTCATTTACGAGATCTCGTAACAGGAACATATCCTATATGTTTGTTACAATATCTTAAAAACTATGCATTTGCACAGGAAACCAATGGCAGATTTGTGCAAAGCACCTCAAAATTGACGAGAAAGGTTTGCTCATTATAAAACCAGACTGGGAGTAAAATCTAATATTTACCAAAGCCTGTAATGTACACTTGTTAAAATTTACCAGAATTGTATAATTTATAGATGACTTCCTTACTCTTGTAACTAACATTCCTCTTAATAATACCTAATATTTTACTTGCTTTATTTCTAGCCTCTAAGCACTGCTTAGAAAATTTTAGATCACTACAAACTATAATGCCAAGATCCCTTGCCTTTCTAACATCCTCCAACCAGTTCCCTTGCATCTCATAACTAAAGTTTTCATTATTTCTACCAAAATGGATGACTGCATTTTTGAACATTGAATTCCATCTGCCATTTACTAGCCCAAGCAACTAATCTATGAAGATCCTTTTGCAGTTTATAAGAATTTTTGGAGCAAGTGTAGTTTATATCCCCCTGATGCAAATGGGGCGACAAACTACACTAGGTCAAAGTTGGGGAATGTAAACTATACTAGGATCTTTAGGAGATATTTTTTAAATGAATTCATCAAATAAAATATTAAAACTAACAAAAATATTATGACTGAACCTAACCAATCATCAATTTATTTATACAGTGAGGCCTTGCATAATGAATGCCTTAAATAGCGAATTTTTGCTTAATGAATTACCTCCATAAGGCTCCATTGATTTAAATAACGATTTTACCTTGCAGAACGAATTTGGTAACGAAAAATGTAATAATACGTTTTCTGTTCAGTTGGAGGTTGGTAGCTGTCGTGAGCAGTTGTGTACAATTGCTATCAATTTTTTTTAAAATTTTGCTTTACAGTGATTTATCATTATAATATCATTAATTAACATAGTGAATAAATAATAATTAATGCTTTTAAGCATTATTAGTGCTAAATAAAGTTAATTACAGTGCACATAATAAAGATAAAAAGTGAATTACAGTGAACCAAGTGGGCTTATGATAACACGTGTTGTTACAATAATACAACAATTGCTCACTATTTTCATTTTTAACTCTGTTTAATTTATTTATTTAGCATGTTTATTTAAAATATATACATAGAATAACATTAATATAACAATAAGAACACATTACACTAAAAAACCTTTAAAAAATGGGTAAACAAGCTCAAAAAGGGTCAAAATTTAGGCTCTGGAACGAATTACTAAAAATCCCATTGAATTAATGCATTGCATAACAAATTTTTCAGTTAATGAATGACCTTCTGGAACGAATTAAATTCGTTATGCAAGGCCTCACTGTATATATACATATATATAAATTGATGATTGATTAAGGTGTCATAATATTTTCATTAGTTTTAACATTTTATTTGATTAGGTATATGTAGTCAAAGTTGGGGAATGTAAACTACACTAGGCATCACAGGGGGATGTAAATTACACTTGCTCCAAGTTTTCTATATTTGTAACTGGAGCAACTACTTTTGTATCATATGCAAATTTAGAAATTTTATAACCTACTCCTTTCTCTAAATCATTTAGATATGAAATAGAGTAATGGACCCAAAACTGATCCCTGTGGTACCCTACTTTTCACTTTCTACTACTGAGATTCATAACCATTTAGAATTACCCTCTGTCTTGTAACCATTTTTCTACCCAATTTAAACCTGACCCTAATTTGCTTAAATTTTCTGACATCATTGCATGATGATTTTTCCATAGCGGGTATGCCCAGTGCATCTGGTATGATTTTAACTGAAATTGCATTTCATTTGGAAAACATAAAGCCATTTGGGTGCTAACTGGCAATATCCTATTTTGGCATCCCAAATTATTTAACAGCTTGAGAAAACATGGCTGGAATGCCCGGTTATGTCAGCTGTACACCCCTTGATGATTGGTAAGTTAAATTGTGATATTTTTGCTTAAACTAAAGAAAATATCATGACTTAACCTTACCAATCATCAAGGGTGTACTGTACAATTGACCTAACTGAGTAGTCAATAATTTTCACATAGGTCTTGATTAATTTTAAGCTCACCTGGTTGATTTTCCTGAAGACCCCAGAGAATCATGTTTATAGACAAAATAGTAGTAGTCATGCAGTAAAGCAGCTGGAGTCAGGGAAAGCCCACAACTGCAGGTACACCAGCCCCCAGAATCACACTAACACCAACAAGACCATTAAAAATGACTAGGGGTGCACTGGATATTGCGAAATATCCAGTATCTGGCTGGAAATGCCGAATATAGGCCAAGACATTAGAAAATTAACACCTGTATGAAAATCTGCCATAATATGATGATACATTACAAATAATATTTTATATACAAAAAAATAGAAAGCCCTCCAGGGCCCACCCCTAAACCAGTCCAGCAACACTTTTTATATTAAATCAACACAATACTGATGACAAGAATAAATAAAACCTCTCTCCATCCTTAACCCCTTCCGCACGACTTTGCCTCAGCAACGTATGGTGCAATATATGACTTTCATGATGAACGCACGCTCATCATCGTAGGGAAGGGGTTAATGATTACAGTTCTATTAATATAATCAGAGCTTTTTATAAAAATGTCTAGGCATTAAATTTTTTAAAAAGAGTATAATATTGCTAGACCCCTGCACTTGCTTTCCATTCTTTTTTTCTCTTTTTTTTTTCCTTTATTTTCAAAACAATACAAGCTTGACAAATGGGTCATTCCATGTCAACTCAGCCACAAAATGGCACTTTTTGCACTCACCCCTTTCAATTTTGCTCATACTTGGCACAATAGCAGATCTATGCCAAACTTAAATTCCCAAATTATTAGAGTTGACTGACCTTTGGTTACTGAGATACAAGGTCACAAAGTTGTGACATTTTGACCTTTTTTGCGTTAAATGACTATTTTCAAAATTGTGTAACTAAAAAACTATTAAAGCTAGAGCATTGATTTTGGTCTCATTTTAAAGCTCTTTAGTAGCCCCTTGTTTATTGTCTCTTGTTAAATATCTCTACTGTGAAAAATAAAAAATCCCTTCAAAAGTTGACCTTTGACCTTGAATAAAAAAAAATACCTTCTCCTAAAAAATTCAATTTTTTTACATTAATACCTTGAGTCATGTACAACAAAATCCCAAGAAGCTGTAAGTGGCTGATAACTAGTTCAATGTATAAAAAATAAATGAAGTTGGCATCATTCTTCAATTTTAGATTTTTTTTGTCAGTTCATTTATTTAAAAGTTCTGTTCTGATATAGTGTCAGTGAAGACTTAGTTCAACTTAACATTATTAGTTCAAAAACCTTTTTGTGACCTGTGCCAAAAGAAGTCTTTTAAAAGACAACCAGGGTTAAACCCCTCGACAGCCCCAAATCTACTGGAGTAGCGCTGATCCAAAGGCCCAACTAGTATATAAGTACTGTCAACTTTACAGAGTTGACTCCTGACTTCAAGTTAAAGTTAATTTATTTTTACTAAATACATGTATAAAAATTTATTTAATAATTCATTAATTGTTCATTGTTTTCTTTTCAGGATTTTCTTTGTGCTTTTGTGATTTCAGAGTACAAACATGGAACATTTAAAACTGAAACAGAAGTGTGCTGATCCTTTACTGCGTCACAAAGGTCAGTGTCGAAAGAAGAGTTTGAGAATTGTACCACAGGAACTTGTAAATAAGTTTCCCGATCTGCACTTAACACTACATCACAGACTTTGTAAGCAGTGTAGAGAACATCTTGAGTCCTTGCCTGAGAAAGGAATAGGCACTTTGAATTCAGACATAAATGATGATTCTTCTTGTAGTAGTGAACCACCTGAAGATCTTGAGAAAATTGAAAATGTTGACAATAGTCATGCATCAACTTCAGAGCAAAACCATGAGATGTGTACTTTGAATGCTTCTTTTGTTTCAATTGGTGAATCACCCATAAAAAAGAGAGAGCTTGTAGAGCAAAAGTCATATGGAGCTAAAAAACTAAGCAAGGTGACAGAGACAGTTAAGAAGAGAATGGAAACAGTTGCAGGAAATTTGAGGTCACTTGCGAGGTCACTAACATTTGGCGACCCATAACTTGGGTAATAATGGTCACAATTATATAAAAGTATATATATTTAGAATCAGAAAACGACAAGGAATCCAAATATGCAAGTTTTAGAACTCTAGGTTGAAAAATAAAAAGTTACACTGTAACCAAAATTTGAGGTCACGATTTGACCTCTGGGGTATCAAATGAGAATTTTTTTTTTAAATGTAAAAAATGAAGGCATAGGCATTGGCTATTAGAATCAGCAAAAAAAAGTTGTTTTGTTAGTATTTTTCATGTAACTAACATATAAGTGAACATATTCATAAGTTGTGCGTCAATTCTACCTATTTTTTCACACTTAAGCTCATAATTTGACCTATAGAAATTAAAATTATATTTTTTTATAGATATAAAAACAAAGGCAAAAAATGTAAAATTGTATTTCACTGCTAATCTACACTGGCAATAATAGTTATAATAGTGAAAGGGGAAGACCTACTTAGAGGATTCATGTGCTAGCCTAATACAATTTTTGCATGCTCGATGCTCTCATCAATTTCTTTTTGTGGAAAAATGTATTGAATTCTACTGCCTCCTCTTAGGGTAGGACAACTCATTACAGTTAATATATGATGTCCTGGCACTGCACATGAATCCTTGTTTGATGGATAATAATATGCACTTGATCCTGATGACCCAGAGGGATGTAGAAAGTTCACAGTGAAATCATCAAACTCTTCATAATATTCCTCCACAATTCCATACCAAACTTGCATGTCATAAATGCAGCCAACATACTCTCCTGGTTTGACACATTTTAGGTTACCAAGCATTGCAGGTTCATTAGTAAAATGACTTTTCCTTATTCTTTTCTTTTCTCCAATGCCACTTGAAATGGGATACACCATCAGTTCTTCCTTGTTTAGGGGAACAAATCTATGATATTTCTGAGTTCCAGGAATAGCCCTACTATCCTTGAATCGATGTTCCAACCGTTCTTCTGCATCTTTCAAATCAGCTGTAGTTACAAAGAAAAAATTTATCTTCTTGCTCAAGTTTTCTTCACAAAACTGAAACACGTGTTCTGGTGTAAGAATTTGCCTCTCTGTAGTTCTCTGCAAACTGGCACAAGCAGTAGCTCTTTTCACTGTTCCTCCAATCCCATCATATGCATTTTTGCCATGGGATGTAGCAAAGAAGTGCCATTCACAAGACAGACCAAAATCCTCTTCATGGTAACAGAGATTTGTGAAGTTGTATCTGTTCTTATATTGGCCAGCACATCCATCTGAGAAATAGTGCACCTTCTTCAATTGTGGGCATCTGAATTTAACATATGTCATAAGCTTCAATATGAATGAGTAAACCATTATAGTGTTGTGTTTTAGTGATGCAGATAAGAAACAGACACTAAAATGGCTAAGTTCCTGGTCTGCAGATGATCTATAATAGATGACAAAAGGGTGAACTGTACACTGTGAATTGTCCCAGTGAAACCCTTGGGCAGCATCCTGGACAATGAAAGAATAATTCTCAGAGAAATTACCTACTATAACTACCTCGCTCTGAGGTGGTAGTGTTTCTTTCAGCTGCTTGAAGTACTGTGATTGTTGCTGAGCAACAAAGTGATGATGAACCATGCGGGATATTTTCATGCTTAGGGATGATAAGTATTCATGAAGTGGCTCCACCTTATCAACCATTGTACAATGGTCAACAGTCACCCATTGCTTGTAAGATATTTCATTTGGAGCTGATTTCACACTGTCAAGTAACTCAAGAAAATCCAGGACACCCTCTTCTCTTGGGCAATCATTGCAAAGTTGCATCATGCAAGTCTCTCTTTCTGTACTGCAGACACTGTAATCCATAAGATCCTTGTATGAAAGACCTCTTTCTCCCAATGCAGCCAGCTGCAATTTTGGATTTTGATGGTATGTGCAGACACAGACAGAATGAGTCCCACCACTACCGGCAAGCACACAATATGATGGCCGTAATTTTGCAAATGTGGAAAATCCTATTTTGGGATTCTTTTCATCATTTTTATATAGTTCAAACATCTCTCTTAAATTCCTGAGGACCAATCGTTTTTGCACCTTCATTGCACCTTCAGCACTGATAACTTTCACGCAATCCTTTTGGCCAGGACACATACGACTAACCTCTTCTGACTCATAGAATCTTCTAACTATATCTTTGTGTTCTTCAGATATCACTTTTCCTTTGCTCATTAGTGGAATCTTCGGAAGGATTCCATGTTCTGATTTAAGTGAATGGCTTCTTTTCACCATGTATGTTGTAGTTTGAAAGAAACTAGCTGTTTTTTCAATTGTGTATGGTGAGAGTGTCAATATTTGTAGTTTGTGATGGTGACATTTGCTCTCCAGGAATGACTGTTTCAATTCATTCATTAATTTGTCGATGTTTTTCAGATTTAGTTTCAGGTTTTGAAGTATCACTTACCTCCTTGGTAATTTGAACACCATAACTGAGTTCTAGCCTCTCCTTCAGGTGTTTCTGAGCAGATGATAGCTTACCACGAGCCTTGCGCTTTTTCTGGCTTAATGACAGCCCTTCTGAAAAGAACAGAAAAAAAGGTTTCACACTCCTGAATATTAGTAATTAAATATTAATTATAGTACCTTAAATGCTATATAATTGGCTATATAGTAGATCAAACAGACCTTGTAGTAAAGTATAAGTTTATATTAATTTATTACTTACTTTTTTTAACTGGTGTTTGGTCCAGAAATGCTAGAACTGGTTCAACTGAAGTTGAAGGATTTTCCTTTATCAAGCAATCACTGTCATTGTCCAGATCTTGAATTGAAGAGATGTTACTCAAGCCACTGATAGTAGATGATTCATTTGAATCCTGCTCAGACTCGTTGTTTTCAGTGGTACTAAGTATAGTGGGTTTTTTCATTATCAGTGTCCAGCAGTTCACACACAACAATGAGTCTTTTTTCACTCTTCCAGCACATTTTTCAACAAGTACATCAGTCATTTTCTAAGATTGATTGTTATGCGTTTCTTGTGTTTTGAATAGGGTCCTGGCAGTATTTCAAGTGCCGAACCATTGTATTTTGATCTGTAAAGATATAGGATTTACAATTAGGTAATATATATTTTTTAGAAAATATATAGCTATACACACTTAATATTTTAGGCCTTGATAGTCTCTGAGGCTCATTAAAACACCATACCCACCAGCCACCCACAGTGCTGGCTGAAACTGTACTAACCTGTAGACAAGGAATTTTGCAACTATCTGTGTTGATTCTGCACTTAGACAAGTAGCAACATGTTTCAACAGGTTTGTTTAGGCTACATGTGAGCTTAGTCTTCCCCTTTCACTATTATAACTATATTGCCAGTGTAGATTAGCAGTGAAATACAATTTTTATTAAATTCTTGGAGCTTGAGGTCAAATTGATAGCTAAGATATAAAAATTCCTTGAAATGACAAGCAATTTATAAATATGGTGTTCACTTATAAGTTAGTTACATGAAAAGTACCAACATAAACAAACTTTTTATGATTGTTTCTATTAGTCAAGAACTCTGACTTTGTTTTTTATATCTATAAAAAATGTAATTTTAATTTCTATAGGTCAAATTATGAGCTTAAGTGTGAAAAAATAGGTAGAATTGACGCACAACTTATGAATATGGTGTTCACTTATATGTTAGTTACATGAAAAATACTAACATAAACAAACTTTTTTTTGCTGATTCTAATAGCCAATGCCTATGCCTTCATTTTTTACATTTAAAAAAAAAATTCTCATTTGATACCCCAGAGGTCAAATCGTGACCTCAAATTTTGGTTACAGTGTAACTTTTTTATTTTTCAACCTAAAGTTCTAAAACTTGCATATTTGGATTCCTTGTTGTTTTCTGATTCTAAATATATATACGTTTATATAATTATGACAATTATTACCCAAGTTATGGCTCACCAAATGTTAGTAACCTCGCGAGTGACCTCAAATTGCCCGAGGTCATATCTCTTGAACCGTTGGTCGGATTGACCTTATAATTTCAGAAATGGATTCAGGGCTCACAAACTCCCTATAAACCAAATTTCAGCAAAATATTAGAGATGAGGGTGTTAATTTCAATTTTTTTTTGGTTGATCTGACAGAGAATGACCCAAATAGTAAAAATCCGCGAACATAGCACAGTTATTCAACACTTTGGAATAATTCCACACGACATACAGTGTTCCCTCACAGCAGAGAAGGGAGGGTAGTGAAGTCTGTGACCTGTCCTGCTAGACTGACCACTGTGGTCGTTGGAACTTCCAATGTAAACTATTGGTAAACTATTGACGAGTATAAGTGCAATTCAGAGCCAATTTTGAATTAATTCTTTTGCATGAATCTGAAGTTAAATAAGTTTAAATAAGGTAAGGATAAATATACCACATAGGCATGGTGTCCATAGGCATAATGTCCAGTAGGCATAATGTCCAGTAGGCAAACTGTCCGTAGGCAAACTGTCCGGCCACGATAAAAATCTTCTTTGAACATCTGCAGCATTTGGTCCAGCATGACTTCACTGCTAGAATCCAGACCTCCTATTATTTATATCACTATAAATTGTAAAAGTATTTTATTTATTAATAATTAATTAATAATAATAATAAAGGTTATTCAATTCACTTCAAGAATGACTTTGGTGAACAAGAGTTCATCATTTTGGGAGACTGGGAGGCACTTTCGTTTTTCATTTGACAAACTTTCTTAGAAGAAAGAAAGAAAGCCTTACATATTTGCTTCAAATTAACACTTGAATCATTATTCTAGAACAAATAAAACTCAAGCTATAAAATTATCAACTTTGAAGGTCACTCAACATTTGCCTTTTTTAATATCATCATACGAGAAAAATTAATAAAGCTCCCAAACTTTTGGCTAAGCACATGATTTTGATTTATAGAGAGTATTGTTGAGTATTTGAACTATATTACTGTATATTAAGAAATTAGAAAAATTGGAGGTAGTGCATTTTTAGCTAGGTTGAGGTTGCTTTTTTTGTTTTCCAGCTGACAAAACATTTCATAGAATAAGATAGCCCTATCTGTTGGCTTCAAAATGACACTAAAATCATTATTCTAGAACGGGTGGGGAACCTTTTTTCATTGGAAGGCCGCATTTCATTTAACCAAGACCCTATTAGGCCGCATGCTGAGTATTTAACATATACAGTACAACAAAATGTCATATTTTAGTCTACAATCTACATATTTACTAATTTTAAATCAAACTTGATAATACGTGAGGGTTTTTATAATAAATAAAAACTTCAGCAAGTAGGCAGAAGGCCGCAACTAGTACCCCAAAAGGCCGCAGGTTCCCCACCCCTGTTCTAGAACAAGTAGAACTATGCCCTATTTTTGATTGATTTCATATTTAATAACCATGTTTACTTCTAATACCAAAGTGTTGAGTACACTGTCTTTTGGACTAGTGACAATTAAACTTTGGTAAAGAAATAATCACCATGTTGCATCTACCATACTTAAAAAGTTTGTTAGATAACAATGATGATAACATTTACAATCCAGATTGTTTTATTTCAGCAAAATAAATAGCTAGCATGATTTCATAATTCATAAAATATAACTCTGATACAAGGGTAACCTAGTAAAGTTACAGCTTTTACACATACCATACAGGGTGGAGGAAATAACAGATTTTTTAATTTTTTTGGAAAAGTGCTGGTATTGCATGGCGCTAGGACAGTTTGCCTACTGGACAGTTTGCCTACTGGACAGTTTGCCTACTGGACAGTTTGCCTACTGGACAGTTTGCCTACTGGACAGTTTGCCTACTGGACAGTTTGCCTACTGGACAGTTTGCCTACTGGACAGTTTGCCTACTGGACAGTTTGCCTACTGGACAGTTTGCCTACTGGACAGTTTGCCTACTGGACAGTTTGCCTACTGGACAGTTTGCCTACTGGACAGTTTGCCTACTGGACAGTTTGCCTACTGGACAGTTTGCCTACTGGACAGTTTGCCTACTGGACAGTTTGCCTACTGGACAGTTTGCCTACTGGACAGTTTGCCTACTGGACAGTTTGCCTACTGGACAGTTTGCCTACTGGACAGTTTGCCTACTGGACAGTTTGCCTACTGGACAGTTTGCCTACTGGACAGTTTGCCTACTGGACAGTTTGCCTACTGGACAGTTTGCCTACTGGACAGTTTGCCTACTGGACAGTTTGCCTACTGGACAGTTTGCCTACTGGACAGTTTGCCTACTGGACAGTTTGCCTACTGGACAGTTTGCCTACTGGACAGTTTGCCTACTGGACAGTTTGCCTACTGGACAGTTTGCCCACTGGACAGTTTGCCCACTGGACAGTTTGCCCACTGGACAGTTTGCCCACTGGACAGTTTGCCCACTGGACAGTTTGCCCACTGGACAGTTTGCCTACTGGACAGTTTGCCTACTGGACAGTTTGCCTATGTGGTATATTTATCCTTACCCTATTTAACTTATTTAACTTCAGATTCATGCAAAAGAATTAATTCAAAATTAAAATGTGTTGTTGCCCTTAATAGCATAAATGTCTGAAAATATATCAAGTAAGAAAGGGAAACAGAAGTTTTCACATAATGGATATTTGTATGTGTTTCATAAATGTAGCAAGCGCGACCCTTCGTTACTTTTTTGGCGGTGCGAGCAAAAGAGTCAGTGTATTATAAGGTGTGTATATATAATATGGGTACTTTTCCGTTATCTGCCCCCTTGACGATTGGTTAGGTTGTCGTGATATTTTCGTTAAAACTAACGAAAATATCACGACTTAACCTAACCAATCGTCAAGGGCGTACAGTTGACCTAACCGGGCAGTGACGATTGGTTAGGTTAAGTTGTGATATTTTTGATAGTTTTAATGAAAATATCATGACTGAACCTAACCAATCGTCAATGGGGCAGATAACGGAAAAGTACCCATATTATATATACACACCTTATAATACACTGACTCTTGCTCGCACCGCCAAAAAAGTAACGAAGGGTCGCGCTTGCTACATTTATCAAACACATACAAATATCCATTTTGTGAAAACTTCTGTTTCCCTTTCTTACTTGATATATTTTCAGACATTTATGCTATTAAGGGCAACAACACATTTTAATTTTGAATTAATTCTTTTGCATGAATCTGAAGTTAAATAAGGTAAGGATAAATATACCACATAGGCATGGTGTCCATAGGCATAATGTCCAGTAGGCAAACTGTCCGGCCACGATAAAAATCTTCTTTGAACATCTGCAGCATTTGGTCCAGCATGACTTCACTGCTAGAATCCAGACCTCCTATTATATATATCACTATAAATTGTAAAAGTATTTTATTTATTAATATTATTAATAATAATAATAAAGGTTATTCAATTCACTTCAAGAATGACTTTGGTGAACAAGAGTTCATCATTTTGGGAGACTGGGAGGCACTTTCGTTTTTCATTTGACAAACTTTCTTAGAAGAAAGAAAGAAAGAGCCTTACATATTTGCTTCAAATTAACACTTGAATCATTATTTTAGAACAAATAAAACTCAAGCTATAAAATTATCAACTTTGAAGGTCACTCAACATTTGCATTTTTTAATAATATCATACGAGAAAAATTAATAAAGCTCCCAAACTTTTGGCTAAGCACATGATTTTGATTTATAGAGAGTATTGTTGAGTATTTGAACTATATTACTGTATATTAAGAAATTAGAAAAATTGGAGGTAGTGCATTTTTAGCTAGGTTGAGGTTGCATTTTTTGTTTTCCAGCTGACAAAACATTTCATAGAATAAGATAGCCCTATCTGTTGGCTTCAAAATGACACTAAAATCATTATTCTAGAACAGGGGTGGGGAACCTTTTTTCATTGGAAGGCCGCATTTCATTTAACCAAGACCCTATTAGGCCGCATGCTGAGTATTTAACATATACAGTACAACAAAATGTCATATTTTAGTCTACAATCTACATATTTACTAATTTTAAATCAAACTTGATAATACGTGAGGGTTTTTATAATAAATAAAAACTTCAGCAAGTAGGCAGAAGGCCGCAACTAGTACCCCAAAAGGCCGCAGGTTCCCCACCCCTGTTCTAGAACAAGTAGAACTATGCCCTATTTTTGATTGATTTCATATTTAATAACCATGTTTACTTCTAATACCAAAGTGTTGAGTACACTGTCTTTTGGACTAGTGACAATTAAACTTTGGTAAAGAAATAATCACCATGTTGCATCTACCATACTTAAAAAGTTTGTTAGATAACAATGATGATAACATTTACAATCCAGATAGTTTTATTTCAGCAAAATAAATAGCTAGCATGATTTCATAATTCATAAAATATAACACTCTGATACAAGGGTAACCTAGTAAAGTTACAGATTTTACACATACCATACAGGGTGGAGGAAATAACAGATGTTTGATTTTTTTGGAAAAGTGCTGGTACTGCATGGCGCTAGGACAGTTTGCCTACTGGACACCATGCCTATGTGGTATATTTATCCTTACCTTATTTACCTTTTTACCTTATTTACCTTATTTACCTTCAGATTCATGCAAAAGAATTAATTCAAAATTAAAATGTGTTGTTGCCCTTAATAGCATAAATGTCTGAAAATATATCAAGTAAGAAAGGGAAACAGAAGTTTTCACATAATGGATATTTGTATGTGTTTGATAAATGTAGCAAGCGCGACCCTTCGTTACTTTTTTGGCGGTGCGAGCAAAAGAGTCAGTGTATTATAAGGTGTGTGTATATAATATGGGTACTTTTCCGTTATCTGCCCCCTTGACGATTGGTTAGGTTAAGTCATGATATTTTTGTTAAAACTAACGAAAATATCACGACGACAACCTAACCAATCGTCAAGGGCGTACAGTTGACCTAACCGGGCAGTGATGATTGGTTAGGTTAAGTTGTGATATTTTTGAGTTTTAATGAAAATATCATGACTGAACCTAACCAATCGTCAATGGGGCAGATAACGGAAAAGTACCCATATTATACAGGGTGGGCGGAAAGTAGCTCCCTAATTTAAATTACATATAAATTATGTATAAATTGTGATTGTATTGTTATATTGTTATGGTGTGTGCTCTAAAGTGGTACAATTGTAACGGTAATCTTTTTTTCTCTAAAGTGTTCTCTTTGTGTTCTCTAAAGTGGTACAATTGTAACGTTCATTTTTTTTTTTTCATTTCAAATTGAAGGGTAACATGGCTGAGCGTTTAACACTGCAGGAGCGTGCCCAGTTGGCAGCACGGTACGAAGTTTGGCAATCTGTTGTTTGAGTTCAAAGATGGTGGCGGGCCATTCACAGACACGTGCCCAAGTGGACCCGAAAACAATCAAGAACTGCCACTCGAAGCTCATGACCACGGGGTCTGTGGCAGATGTTCGAAGATGTGGTCGCCCTTTGACATCCAGGGCCCAGGAGACGGTGCAGGCAGTTCAGGAAATGTTCGCACAGAGTCCATGAAAGTCAACTCGCCAGGCAGCTTGGGAAAGTGGACTCTCCCGCTACTCAGTGCGAACTGTGCTGAAGAAGGAGCTGAACTGGCGTGCGTGGTCCACATCAATGGCCAGCCAGGAGCCCCGACTTGACACCGTGCGACTTCTTTCTTTGGGGGTGGGTAAAGGAAGAAGTCTACCACACCAAACCGAGGACATTGGAAGAACTGGAGGACCAAATTCGGGAAGTCATGTCCTCCATCCCGCCGGAGTTCCTGCTAAAGTCAGTGGACGCCATTCCTGGGCGGCTCCAGAAGCTGGTGGAAAGAGTTGGAGCCCACATTGAATTTTAGAGAAAACCTACCATGTATGCCTACCTTTTCATATTATTTCTTCTGAAATAAATGGATAATATACGTATTTTTTTACCAATCCAAAATAGGGAGCTACTTTCCACCCACCCTGTATATACACACCTTATAATACACTGACTCTTTTGCTCGCACCACCAAAAAAGTAACGAAGGGTCGCGCTTGCTACATTTATCAAACACATACAAATATCCATTTTGTGAAAACTTGTTTCCCTTTCTTACTTGATATATTTTCAGACATTTATGCTATTAAGGGCAACAACACATTTTAATTTTGAATTAATTCTTTTGCATGAATCTTAAGTTAAATAAGGTAAGGATAAATATACCACAGAGGCAAACTGTCCAGTAGGCAAACTGTCCAGTAGGCAAACTGTCCAGTAGGCAAACTGTCCAGTAGGCAAACTGTCCAGTAGGCAAACTGTCCGGCCATGGTACTGCATAGTCTACCACCAGAAAAAAAGCAGTGTGTGTGTATATAAATGGGAAATGTAATCAGTTTAGATTGTTTCTGTGATTTTATTGTGATTTCTTTTTTTCTTGCAGAACAATGCCAAGTGTCAGTGTAAAAGATGTGAACCAGCAAACATTCACAAAATGTTTTGCAGAATTTTTGAAAAAGTAGGTTTTTACTTTTGTGTGTGTGTGTGTGTGTGTGTATATATATATATATTATATATATAATATATATATATTAGGGTGGTCCAAAACGTTAAAGCATCGACTAAGTTCTCTCCACAAGGTTGGTTTTATGCCTCTTGGTGTGGACAGTATTTGTGCAAAGTTTCATGTTATTCGGTTAATATTTAGGGGTCGCCCCACTTGCCCCCTTTTTGAAAATTTGGGAAAATATATAGACAACTGAATAACTATATTTTTTTTTGGTTCTCAAAGAATATGAAAGAAAACAGTAAGACAATAGGACATGATAATGGGTGTATCTTCATTATTTCTTCTGCATCAGAGTCGCCTTGGATGGTATTGGTATCTGTTTTCGGTGGGTGGCTACGAGTTGTAGGAGGTACTGCTTCTGGTCCTCATTTAGTGTCATTGTAGCGTTGTGCGAGAGCAATACCTCACTCGGTAGCATCATTGACGACTTTCATCTTTAAGGCACGATCTCTAAGTTCCCTGTAGTTCTTGTCATTTGGCCATTCCCATGGATCTTTTTGAAGTAACTGGCGTGCTTCCTCCTTACCTCCAACTTTCAAGGCATCAAAGAGGGTCAATGTCCTTTTCGTGACAAAGGATGCCACATCATTTTCAACACCAGCTTCCGCCATGTCGATTCGTCGGGGGCAGCCATTCTTTTGGGGATGTTGGAGGTGTTGAACCATTCTCCTTTTGGTATCAGGATCGATCCTATTATCGAAGAAGGCCAGTCCAATCAGATGCTCCGACAAGTACCACAGGTGGCGTCTTAGAGCTGTCTTCGCCGCTTGTGCAGCTCCTCCGTGTGGATATTTTTCCAGAAGATGCAGCATTTTGAGATCATTGAGAGGAGCTTGTGTCCCCATTGGCGCTTCATGCCAGTACTTGACGTAAATCAGACTGACAAATAAAGCCAGCTGAGTCACGTTTCGTTCTTCGCGTGCTGTGAGCTTGAATTGATAGTGAAAGAGGTAGATTTTGAGCGCATAAATCGCCTTCGCCATCCATCTCGCGTGGTGCATGGGACCCGGAGCTTGGATAAAGAGTTGACCACCAGTCTTTCCCCCCAGGAAGAGCAAAGATAGTTCAAGGAACTCCTTGTAGTCGTCACGAGGTTGGCTTGCCTGAAGAGCATTAGGTAAGTAAGTGAGCATCTCTTTTCTCATCTCTTGGAGTTGAGGGTTCTCGAACAAGCTGTCCGATGCTGAGACAAATGCTTCGTGGGAGAGAGATGGCCATTCCTTTTGAAATCGCTTAAAAAGGCCTGTTTCAGGACTTCCTGTTGAGCCAAATATTGAGGCAAAGACATCAGCAAGTACGACTTCAAGTATATGATGTCGACAACCGATCCAAACTAGCTCGTGACCCAATGCTTCTTCAGTCCTGACACAGGCTCCGCGATGTAAACCCGTGTTTGACGCAGTGGTATCGAAGATGAGACCTCTCACATGCTGTTCCACATTCCATAATTTCATAGTTTGAAGGCATGCCTGGGCCTGTGCTTCTCCAGTTCCTTGTTTCATCTTTGGGACACCAAGCAGCAGCTTCTGTCCATTGAATGTTATAAGGATTGCTATCCGATGCACATTCGTCGTCCATTGAATGTTATAAGGATTGCTATCCGATGCACATTCGTCGTCTTCCCTTCAATGCCGGGGAGAAGCTTTCCGTCCCAATGGAGAAGGACAGGGTCTTCTCGAGCTGCCTGTTCTCGCCCACTTTCTCTGTAGCGATGAATAGAGCTCCGAGAGCACGTCATCCCAGACAGATCATGCCCCGCGGCCTGTAATACAGCTCCAGTTACGAAAACAGCATTCCTGTCAGAAAGATTGGTGTGATCCATTGCTCCAATGACTTCTGGAGATTGGAAAATGTTCGTAACCTTGTTCTTGGGACGCTTTGGTGCCGGAGCTTCAGACGAAGAAGGAATCGGAACCGATGGTCTATAGTCATCGTCGTCTTGCGAAAAAAGGGAAGAAGAAGAAGAGGAAAGATCAATTGATGACACTCCTGCTTCTTCCAAATCTTTCTGTGTTGCTTCATGCCTTGCCTTCCTCTTGGCTTCCTTCTCCATTCTGGATCGCTTTCTGTCCTCTTGTGTAGTCGTTTCCTTATCAATGCCAGCCATGCTGCAAGAATTGACGTCCTTGCGCTGCATGGACAGAAAATTTCGGTCCTCAACATTGACGATTGTGCTCATGGCATCACTGGTTGCGATGTCAAACAGTTCCTGGATGTCCGCTTTGAAGATGTCTTCATTCATTCTATCGCTGGCACGTTGCCTGGTCCTGTGCTTCTTGAGTGTTTTGTAGCGGTCTAAAAGCTTTGAAAGCTTACGGACACAGGAGTCGATCCGTTGAGTTGGGATCCGCGCTCGGGTCCAGACTTCAATCACCCTCTGGCATGCCTGGTTCAGACTGTCGGAGGTGGTTTGCTTTTGATTGATGTGGTGGTATTGACCCAAGAGGAGGGCGTCAAGGCATGTAGGGAGCCTTGACGTGGATAAAGTTCCAGTTGCCATCCCTAGAAGCCAAACTTTTGGAATTGATCGAGTTTGAGCCATCGGACCTACGGAAGAAAAAGTACATTATATAATATATATATTCAGAGTGGGGCGACCTCTAAATATTCACCAATCACGCTGCAATTTTGCACAGACCATGTGGACGCTAAATGGACAAAAACCACACTTGTGGAGACTATCTAAGACAATTTTGAAATTTCCCCCTATGGATTTGGACCACCCTAATATATATATATATATATATATATATATATATATATATATAGAGAGAGAGAGAGAGACCAGTGCACGAAACAACATAAGGTTCATAAGGTAAGGTAAGGTGTGTGTGTGTGTATATATAGTTGGAAAATAAAAGTCACACCCTATTTTTAAATTCTTATTGCTCCTAAACAAAAATGAATATGAAAACATTTCTTTAAATGAAATGAAGCTTATTTATTACCATTTACTTTATTACAAAATTGAAAAGCATTATACAAAGTTAAAGTTCAATGTAGGCTCCAGCATTGTCCACACACTTGTGTAACCTCAGTGGGAAAATGCAAGATGGGGCTCCACCATATTTTGCATTACTGTAACTGTGCCTGGTTAGATAACCACTTCTCTGGATGGTGAGTAGGTCATTGAGGGCCAATGGAATGGCCTGCTCAAAGTCCAGATTTATCACCATGTGCCTTCTTTCTGTAGGGCTGGGCCAAAGAAGGAGTGTACAAATCAAAACTGAGGACCATTGATGAACTTCAAAACAAAATTTGTGATGTTCTTGCTAATGTATCACATGACGAGAAAATTGGTTGATGATGTACCAGTAAGGTTACAGAAGTGTGTGGATAGTGCTGGAGTCTACATTAAACAACTTTGTATTAAAGCTTTTCAATTTTGTAATAAAATGAATGGTAATAAATAAGCTTCATTTTAGGTAAAGAAATGTTTTCATATCCATTTTCATTTAGGAGCAATAGGAATTTAAAAATAGGGAGTGACTTTTCAGACACCCTATATATATTATATATACATATATATATATATATATATATATATATATATATACACAGGTGTCTGAGAATTATCTGTACAATTTTTGGCTGTTATTAAAAGTCAACCATGAAGTGTAGAAATTCCAGTGTTGTCCCATTTTACAGAGAATCTCATTAAGGTTTTTCTGATACCACGTTTTGACAAGTTTTTTAGAAATGTACGCGGGTGACAGACATTGATGATTTAAAAGCAAGAATCACAGCTGCTATTGAGCGAATTGATGTGGATATGCTGCAGCGTACATGGCAACATTTGGAGTATCGATTGGATGTTTTGCGAATCACTAATGGTGCACATATCGAATGTTTGTAACAACGTTACTTTAATAAAAGAAACTTTTGAAAATACAGATTCTAAATAATCTTGTTTAAGAATTTTATTAAAAGATGAAATTGTACAGATAATGTTCGGACACACTGGAATTCCTAAAAAACTTGTCGAAACTTGGTATCAGAAAAAACTTAATGAGATTCTCTGTAAAATGGGACAACAATGGAATTTCTACACTTAATGGTTGACTTTTAATAACAGCCAAAAATTGTACAGATAATTCTCTGACACCCTGTATGTATATATATATATATATATATATATATATATTATATATATATATATATATATATATATAGATTGTCCACAAGTGAAATGTAAACAAGTTTTTAGAGTATGCTTTATGACATTGAAATAGATATACCGTATTGTTAGTTTTTGACAAGCATGTTCATAGAAAAGTACAAAGTAAAGGAAAAATACACTGTTTTGCATGAA
The DNA here is from genome assembly GCA_023014485.1 of Bathynomus jamesi. Lineage (NCBI taxonomy): Eukaryota > Metazoa > Arthropoda > Malacostraca > Isopoda > Cirolanidae > Bathynomus > Bathynomus jamesi. The sequence continues at coordinate 632,954 of JAJOZX010001932.1, forward strand.
ATGAAAGCAATTTGAGCTTTGTCTTTGAAAGCTATAATTCAGTGTAGCTAATACATAAAGATAATTTTTAAATACTGGGTCATTCCACATCAAGTGGACCTGTGGTCCCTACCTCACCATGTCAGATTTTGTTCTAACTTTGCTCACAGATTCCTTTAAGCCTTAAAGGAAGTTCTGCAATGTTTTAGTTCCATATCTCTTGTGGTTCTGTCACTAGGGCTCCAAGAGCATGGGCTACTTTCTCCATCACATTGAGCACCGAATTATTTGTGCCACTTTTAGCTAGTCAGCATTCCACAGTAACAAATCTTTCTGCTCTGAAAATTTGCTCCTTGGGTCAAAATGTACTGTAGATTTCAAAATTCACATTACTAGAACTAGGAAGTATAGATTTTCCATAAAATATCCCCAAAGTAGGCTTCAAATTACATTTGATTCCTGGGAAGCAATGTTCCCTCTAATTTTTTTTAGTCCGTGTGCGCAAGAAATTTTCGTTGTGCATACATTTAGATTCATAGTGAAAAATTGTGCAAACTTTTCTGAGCGCTATTATCTTCAAAATTAAATATATATAAATATTAAATACTTAATAAATATTATTTCCATAAGGTGATAGCTTGATCATTATGGTACTATTAAATGGATATTAAAAAACTCTTTACACTATTATATATTCTTAAAAAAGAAAACATTTTAATTCGCATGAGCATGTCCAAATGATTTTCTTTCAAGCGGTTTCTTAATTTGTTCTTTATAGAATTCATTAAACTGAAATTTTTGAAATTACTTCATTTACTCTCGTGACTCATGATACGCTTGAGCCTGTGCGCATTTTATTTTGCTGTGTGCGCGGGTTTCACAACGCGCGCGCGCGCGCGCACACCTTAGAGGGAACATTGCTGGGAAGCCACTTTTATAAAATTATAGCTCTGGATCTACTTGACTCTGTGAGCTTTTGTCAGAAACCAAGAAAGTACTGCCTATATGCTACAAAATGTTTCAATCCGGATCTTCCTACCTTTTCTAGTTGCTGAGATATAAGGCATCAAAAATGGCTGAAATTAATTTATGACAAAAATGTCCCATCTTTAAAGCTCAAAATGATTGTGTGGGACAGCTCGCACTGGTCATACTCTAACAAAAACCAATGAAAAGAGCATGTCCTGAAATACTAGGGCCTAGTTTTTTATTTTGGTGTCTTGCTTTTTTGTAGGTCTAGTAGAGTTTTGAAGTTTTGTTCTGTGTGATGTTTCTAGCATTATATTTGTTAATTTATTTGCACTCCTGCGTTGGTCCATGGTGGCTAAGCCACTGCCAATCTCTCTAATTGATAACTATTAAAGATAAAGATAATGTATTAATAAAAAGGAGTCTGTTTCAGTTTTTTGAGAAATTGGCGCCATGCCTGATAGCCGTGCAGGTCCAGCCACAGGTCCCACCCACCCACCAACTCATCTTTCCTTGACTTTCTAACTGGATCTAGAACTGTGCAACTCCTTTTCAAAGCTTTCAAACAAATTTTCTATTGTAGACAAGGTATTCCCTGGCAGCATGTACCCTCTTCCCATGGCACTTGGTGTAGGAGCAGGAATAGTTGTCAAGATATGCTGCTCTGGAATCCAACAAGTGTCTTTTCCAGATGGCCACTGAAACTGTCATGCTGGCCCAGGGCTGGATTAAGACCTTTAGAGGCCCTAAGCACTTAAAAGATTTTGGTGCCCCATATATATGTAATTCAAAATATAAACAAAAATAAACCATAAAATAAAATTTTATTTTTTGAAATGAAACAAAACTTACAGTAAGATGGAAAATAATATTTATTTTTGTATACTTCCACTTCATTTATATTTGAAAAGTTTTCTCCTACTTTTTTTAATTGCAAAGTCTTTGATCAGATCCTCAAAACTAATCTTACGTAACACATCTGCTTCTATACTTAGTAGAGATAAGGCATCCAGCCTGCCTTGTTGCATAGTTGTTCTGTTGGTATTTTTAATATACTTCAACTGAGAAAATGAATGCTCAGCTGAGCAATTTGTGACCATTAATGTTAAAAATATACGAAAGGCAATTTCTACATTTGGGAAGGCACACTCAATATTGTCTTCTACAATTATTTTATAAAGTTCAGCATGACTGAATCTTATTTTTACATTTACTATAGCACACGAAAATATTTAATCTATATGTATTTTTAATATGGCGCTCAAAGATTTGATATAAACAAAATAATAACGCAAAGCGTAAAGTGTGTGATTACAACGAAATATATTTATTCTCTCAAAAGGGTTGTTGTTCACTACAAATTCAAACAATGAAAAAAAATAAATACTATATATGAATATATATAATTCAGTTTTCAACAGCTTATAGGCTATAAGCCGCGATTATAATAGTATAATAAATCCATGGTAAATCCGACAATGGAAAATTTCTGTGGTGCCCCCCTTCCCTTGATGCCCTAAGCACGGGCTTATTTTGCTTAATGGTTAATCCGGCCCTGTGCTGGCCCATGAGGGTGCATAAATGTAATTAATGCATCTTTTTCTTCCTCACAAACTTCACAAATGTTTCCAAGCCACCACAAATCATCATCAAATGCATGCCACATATTGGCCTGGTTGCAGTTTCAACTGTCGTTAATCACTGTCACTGTATATTCCAACATTGGCCACAAAATAACATGTAGATCTTAAAACTCGGCTAACTTGAATCTGTTTATCATTTACTGGAACAAAATTATGATTTTCTCGAGTTCCAGCTACTGTATGCCATGATTAAATCTTATTTCCTGTGCTTCTATTTCATCAGTTGAAACAAAAAAGAATGTAATTCTGTGCACATCTTTTTGGCAAAATTCAGAGATTGGTAGGTGTGAGAATCTGACCAGTTACTGGTCTTTGCAAGCTGGCACGAGCTGCCAATCTTTTCACAGTGCCTCCTACACCATCATATGCTGATTTTTCCATGGTTGGTAGCAAAAAAGTTCCATTCTGCTGTTATCCCACCAAAATCTTTGCTGTGCCAACAAAGGTTCATGAAATTTTTGTAGTTTTTGTACTGGCCTGCGGCACCATCACTTAAAGTAATGAATGTGCTTGATTACTTCAAAATTTTCTTTCAGAAATCCAATCAACTTCTTCAGAAAGACATGTACTGCAACAGTATCATGCTTCAGACAGTCACTGATGACAAAAACATTCACTTCTAATTTCATCTGAAAGTTTGTGATACATTACAAAAGGATGCAGTGTTGCTTGGCTGTTGTCCCAGTGAAAACCATGCACTGCATCTTGTACCACAAAAGAATAGTTCTCTGCAAAATCCATTAAGATTATTGCTGCTTCAGGTTTTATTTCCTCCTTTAGGGACTTCAGGTGAGCACTTTGGTGATTTGAAACGTAATGATGACCACAAAAGAAGATAATTTTTGAAGTCAGTTTTGTAATAAAATCCTCTACTGACAACTGTTTCATAATCAAGGTCTTCCTGTCAGTGTGAACCCATTGTTTATATTCACTCATTTCTTGTGGATCCATTTCTGCTTGTTCTGTAAAAATAGCTGAAAGGTGATCTTCTAGTGCTGGTGCTCCAGGGCACAGTTCACACTGTTGTAGCATGTAGTCTTTTGACTCCAAATTGCAAACACACATTTGTATCAGCATTTTGTAATCCTCATGAATATCAGCTCCAGCCAACATCAGTGTCACATTTTGGTGAATTGTACATACACAAACACTGTGTACCCCTGCTACACCAACTGTCACACACCACTTTGGTCGAAGTTCACAGAACTTAGATAAGCCAATTTCAGGGCCATTTTGATCTTTGTAAGCAATGTACATTTCTTTCAAATTGCTGAGCAGCAGTCTTTTTTTGTTTTTAAAGCTTTTTTCCATCAATCCTGACAGACACCCAATCTTTCTTCCCTGGGCACATCCGGCTGAAATCATCATCATCATCATCAAAACTTTTGAACTTTTACTACTACTTCCTCAGGCAGTGTTTTTCCTTTCTTTTTTCCTGGTATTGCAAGAATACCTGACTGCTTTCAACTTCCTGGCTGTTTTAACCATTTGAAGAGAAACTCCAAATTCTTCTGATGTTTGTTGTATAAACCAGCTGTTAGGCTCCAGAGTTAGAATCTGCAATTTCCTTTCTTTGTCTGATAATTCCATTTGGCTTTTCAATTCTTCCAACAGTATTTCATAATCTTCACAATTTCTGCACCTCTGCTGACTTGTGCTAGCTTCTGTTTCACCCACATCAATCCCTGTAAGAGCTGCCATTTTCTGACCAATAGCTTCTTGTGCTTGTCTTTCTTTTGACATATCCTGGTAAATCTCTCTTGCTCACTTTTTGTGGCTTTACAGGGGACATGTTAAGTGCTGAACAGTTGGCGTCTAGTTTCTGCTTTTGTGCTTCTGGTGGATCAAATGATTCACTTGATTATGTTGAACTGATTCTTTGTATTTCAGCCTTCTGTTTCCTGCAATCAGGACAAAGTTTCTGTCCAGGCTTGATGTCTTTGCCAGTCTCTTCCTTGAACAGTTGAGCTGTTGCAATGTCAGTTGCCTGAAGTGATTTTTTGGGTAATGTTGATTTATGATATTCAAATGGGTTGCAACACTGCTTCTGCAGACTCATATTTGGTCAAAAGAAGCTGTTTATGGTGCAAGCATTATGCATGCATCTTCCTTAAATTGGACTACTACTATTCCTGTTCAAAGAAAAAGTAGTACACTTTCCTGAACTGTCAGCTCTGTGAACAGTTTCAAACTACATTTTCTGGAATATGTTTTCAGGTGACACTCTGTTCCCTCTTTATTTCCAATAGTACAAGCTTCCAGTTTTCTTTCAGTTTCCATGGGTTCTCCCACATGAACACTACTAGTATCTGATGATTCTGCCACTTTCAGTTTTGATCTGAAAACAATAATAGTCATGTATTACATGTTGTTGAACATAAATAAAAATATTATGTATAGCCTAGCACATAGCACCTAGTCCTGCACTATATAATCGGTAATAAGAACAAAAGAAAAATAAAACATTGTGCCAATGAAATAACAATTATAACGCTAGAAACATCACACAGAAAATTTCAAAGCTCTACTAGACCTACAAAAAAGCAAGACACCAAAATAAAAAACTAGGCCCTAGTATTTCAGGACATGCTCTTTTCATTGTTTTTTGTTAGAGTATGACCAGTGCGAGCCGTCCCACATGATCATTTTGATCTTTAAAGATGGGATGTTTTTGTCACATAAATTAATTTTGGCCATTTTTGATGCCTTATAACTCAGCAACAGAACAGGTAGGAAGATCCAGATTGAAACATTTTGTAGTATATGGGTAGTACTTTCTTGTTTCTAACAAAAGCTCACAGAGTCAAGTAGATCCAGAGCTATAATTTTATAAAAGTGGCTTCCCAGGAATCAAAATGTAATTTGAAGCCTACTTTGGGGATATTTTATGGAAAATCTATACTTCCTAGAGCTCTAGTAATGTGAGTTTTGAAATCTACAGTAAATTTTCAGAGCAGAAGGATTTGTTACTGTGGAATGCTGACTAGCTAAAAATGGCACAAATAATTTGGCGCTCAATGTGATGGACAAAGTAGCCCTAGTGACAGAACCACAAGAGATATGGAACTAACACTTTGCAGAACTTCCTTTAAGGCTTAAAGGAATCTGTGAGCAAAGTTAGAACAAAATCTGACATGGTGAGGTGGGGCACTTTTCCAAAATTGGTCTACTTGACGTGGAATGACCCTACTGTAATAGGTTCCTATGAAGGATGTAGGTAGGAAATGTTTTAGAAGGATTTCAGATAACAGAATGCACCTGCGTTCTTTTAAATATTTGACCACAAGATTGCTTACTCTAATTTTAAAACTAGTGTATGGTTTTCTTTTAAGATTAAATTACTAACCTGTTCAGAATTCCATTAATTTCTGAAGTACAGGTCTACATTAATTACCATTTTTTTCTGCTTTTAGGTCTGGAAAGGTGAAGGTTCCAGAGTGGACAGATCTTGTAAAGGCAAGTAATTTCAAAAAGTTTAAGAAATGAAAATGAAGTAAACTTTTATAAAGGATAAGTACAGCAGTCATTTAGAGGTAATGATGGCTGGTCAAAAAATATTTAATACTGTATTTGTATGTATGGTACTGTATTTGTAAAATAGCCTATAAATAATTAGTGGTTGCGTTGATTATTTTTATAGGTAGTTAATTCACATTTTCTGGTGTATATACAGTTGTGTGAAAGTTCAAGTACACTTAAAAATCAAACAAAAAAAAAATGTTTTGATTGAACCATTGGCCTAGTGACAGTTAAAGAAAAAACAAAATAGCTTCAGAAACAATAGATTTATTAGACATAACCATAAAATTAAACTAATCCAAAATGCAACACACAATAGAAAAAATGTGAAATTAATGCTGAGCAAATGTTTAAGTACAGATGATTAATTTGCTGTGTTAACTGCTGTTAGCTTGAATAACTTCAATTAAATGATAGGGATATTTCTCGTCTCAGTTTCTCTCTCTTCGCAGGAGAGATTTTGGCCCATTCTTCTTGACAGTTTGTGGAGCTGATTGAGTAATTGGCCTCTGCATGAACAGTTCTCTTGAGATCAAACCAAAAATGCTCAATCAAACTGACTGGTGACTGACTTGGTTATTCTTAAAAACTTTCATTTCTTCTCCAACCATGCCTTGGTAGATTTGCTTGTGTTTTGGATCATTTGGGGGGGGGGGGGGGGGGGGGCTCGCTTCAACGAATTAATTGGTTCCTGAAAATGGCTCGTATATCAAAATCAGGAATTCTATAGAAACGGTTATAATTTAGCAATTCGTTCTAGAGTCACCCCCCATTATGGAAATAAATGTGAAAATGTACACAGAAGACAGTCAAAGACATCATATCCGTGTAAATACATTAAAAGACATCAAATAATACTGTACTTAGAAGCTGATTGGAGAGCAAACAGCTAATTGGAATGGTCTTGAGGAGGAGATATCGGAGTGTCTTCTCCAGCTGAAGATTTTGAGTTGTCCAAAGTTCTGAAAACACAGTTGCTTCTCTATGTTCGATCACGTTCGGTATTTTGGCGTGCATTCATAGCGTTCGTATCCGTGGGAAATGGTGTTAATTAGGTTAATTTGTACTAGCGAAAATTCGTATAACGAGCGTTCGTAAAGTGAGGACTCGTGTGTGTGCGTGCGTGCATGCGTGTGAGCCATAAAATATATTTATTAGATGCCATTACAGTAAAGTTGGTTTCAAATGGTCGTTATGGTCAATTAGTTGGAAGGAAAAAGAAAAATTCCACATGCCAATGTGCCACTGTAAAATCTTTTGTGCATAGATAGACATAATACTTAATTGTTAGTGCATATACAGTTGACATTTGACTACAAATATCTATTTTTATAGTAATGTTGAAGGTTTTTTGCATCAGCGAATTTCCACATACAAATTAAAGGATGGCTTAATCTATACATGTGATTAAAAATATAATTTTATCCAAGAAATTATTTGAACCAACACTCATTCTGTACATCTTTCTACTTTCAGACTGGTAAATTCAAGGAACTTTCTCCTTATGATGAAGATTGGTATTACACCAGAGTTGCTGCTGTAGCTAGGCACATCTACTTAAGATCTCCTGTAGGTGTTGGAGCAGTAAGGAAAATCTTTGGAGGTAAAGAAATCAGTGATATATATATATATATATATATTTTTTTTTTTTTTTTTTTTTAGTTCAGGAAGAACTGATTCGCCTCTATTTAAAGGGCATATCTCAGCGGAAAAACAAAGAAAAAGTGAGAGGAAAGACAGAGGAAAAAGAAAGGGTGGAGGGGACAGTCGAAGTGGAAAAAGACCAAGGACTGCAGGGTCGAGCCCCATCATCCTTGGGTGCTAGGGCCGGGAGGGCGCACGTGAAACCTCCAAGAACAAGCACGTACAAACGAGCACAAAGAGCACTCAAGAGCACGAGCTTAGAACCCCCTTGCAGGGATATATATATATATATATATATGGGAAGGAGGGGCCAAGGGCGAATGCCTACTCTCTTCAAATTTTGTCTACCCTGTTAACAATAGTGTGTTCGTTAAGTTACTTCATTTTTTTTATGCAGGAAGGAGGGTACAAAGGCAATGCCCCCCCACCCCCACCCCCTAAAAGAAGAAAGCCAAAATCAAGGTTCAGGATTTCAGAGATGCCTGGACAGGGGGAAAGATGGATTGAGTAGATGAAAGAATGAAAATAGCGATTAACCCTTCCGTCAGAAAGTTGGACAGAAAAGGAATGAGAATGTGTCGATAGTCTAGTACTGCGTGCTCTCTTTAAAGGAGGAGGCATGCAGTTTGAGAGTTCAGAAGAGCAATGTCTGTTATAATAGTGATAATAAAGAGAGTGAGGCAACATTGTGGTGAAGAAAGAGGGATTGAAGACAGTAAGAGGTGGGGAATTGATGAGATGAAAAGCCTTTGATTCCATCCAGTCAAGTAGTGCTGTGTTGATTGAGCCACCCCACACACGAGAAGCATACTCCAATTTAGGGTGTGTCGAATTTTTCAACTTTCAAATTCCAAATATGAGGGGTGCTAAAAAGTTGCAGCATGACTTTGGAATTCTAAAGATATTTTTGTTAATTTAATATAATTTAGTTTTGCTTGGTAAGAAGCTACATAAAAATAGTGACTTTTTTGTGGAATTATATAATAATTATTATATTAATAATTATTATATTAATAATTATATATGCTGTGTGTATATATAATGCACTGCTGTTTTTGCTTATTTCACAGGTTGAAACATATTCATCAGTGTGCTGAAGATTATTTGTCCGTCAGTGCTACCATCCTAACCAGTGGGAATTGACCTACAATGGCTTCAAAAAGGACGACAAGACTGGGGACATTCACACATATGAGCAACCTAATTGGAACTGTTAGAGAGTTGTTGCCCTCTGAACTCCCAACTCTGAGAGACGTTCTGAAATATGGGCTACTGCTAAGAGAACAAAGTGGTGAGGATGTGAGAAACTACCCAGCAGCCAGTCTTGCAAAGGACATTTACCCTAAAGTGCTTGAAAAGTGGGAACGAGGAAACAGTTCTTTTGTAGCCCCCGTTGTAAATTCACGAGTCACAATCTTAAACAAGATCCAAGAGAGCTGGGAGCAGGCCAAAAACATATCTTTGGGAGAGGAAAGCTACATGTCAAAGAGGCTTTCATTGCAAAACTTGACAAGCTTTTTGACATCCTCAGTTGCAAGTGTAAAATTGTTCTCTGCTCTGAATTTGGCTGCCTTGCAGATGCTGGTTGCAAAAACGAAACTCACATTAACTGTACATGCCCTAGGGAGATGAAGATCCCTGTGAAGGAACTTGCTTTCATTAAAGGTCAGAGAGACAAGTCTGGTTCTATTGGACCACATCAGATTGGCTTGCTAGATCAACCTGAGCACAACAGACAAGTCAAAAAGCAGAAGCGGCGAGAAGACGAAAGGCGGCGGCTTGCTGAATATAAGCAGACAAGTAAGCAGGATGTTTCAATGCCATCAAATGAAATAATTTTCTGATAATGAAAATGAAGAACAAATAGCTGATGCTCAAGATGGAAAGGATGGAAGAACTTTATGAAGTGACATTAGAAATACCAAGCACGTCTTCAACTTCCAATAAAAAGCCAGAGTACAACACATTAGAAATACCTAATGTTGCTATGCATAGCATCAGATATGGTGTTGGCCTGCGTGCCACAGCTGCCATCACCACTGCTGGCTTGATCACTGAAGAAGACAAGAGACTTGTCGTTGATCACAATAAAGTCAAGAGGGCCCAAGAAAAAGTTATGAGATCCCTGGATCAGGAATTTGATGATCTTTGTAAGAAGGGTGAAATTGACTGCATCTTCTTTGACGGCCGTCAAGATACAACTAAAGTTATGCTGAAAGCAGACATTTCAGATCGTCAGTTCCCCAGCATCATCAAAGAAGAGCATTATTCTGTGTGCAGTGAGCCAGGTGGAAGATATCTCTACCACTTCACTCCTGAGAAAGGCTCAATGAGAAAAAAACCTGCTGAAGTTATTGCTGATAATCTTGTAGATTTCATGAAGAAGAAGGGCATTGATAAAAGCCTGCAGGCCATTGGAGGTGATTCTACAAATGTTAACACTGGCTGGGAGGGTGGTTCCATGCATTGGGTAGAGGTCAAGCTTTGCCGTAAGCTGATCTGGTTGGTTTGTGCCCTCCTCACTAACGAGTTACCCCTGCGACACTTGATCACAGCACTGGATGGGAAGACCTTGTCTAACAACAAGTGGACAGGTAACATTGGCAAGATGCTAGACACTGCAATCGAACTTGAAATTGATCCTTCATTCACCAAACTCTCAATTGGAGAGCCTCTTCACTGAGTGACAATGTCGTAAAGGATCTCTCTACTGATCAAGCGTACGGGTATAGGATCACACAGGCCATAAGGACAGGAGAACTTCCCACAGATCTGGCCCTTCTTGAAATTGGTCCAGTGAGCCATTCAAGGTGGTTGACAACAGCAAACAGGCTTTGTCGCATATGGGTTTCAAAACATGGCCTTAAAGGCAAAACCCTCAACAACTTAAGACTGATAGTGGAATACATTGTTGGTGTGTACTACCCCTGCTGGTTCAACATCAAAGTAAAACACTTGGGTGGAAGGCCCACGCCACATCTTGTTTCAGCTGCGGCTAGTTAGGCTGCAAAAGAAGGCTGTAGTGGATGCTGTTTTGCCAACCATCAAGCGCTCAGCATGGTATGCATTCAGCGAAATGATAATCCAGACACTCTTGTGCTCAGATGACAGTGAGGAGAGGAGAGCAGGTGTCCAAAAGATTGTTGACATGAGGGGTGGAGATGATGACACACTTGGAGATCTTTCTGTACGTCCCAGGAAGACACCTTCCATCAACCCCAGTGCTTCTTCCGTGTTGGAGCTGACAGACTGGTCTGACAGGGTATTTGAACCTCCTTTGACATGTAAACTGACTACAGCGGAAGTAAAGAAGTTCTTTGACAAGCCTATGCAAGTTCCACAGTGGCCCTGTCATGCTCAGTCAATAGAGAGGTGTGTGAAACAAGTCACAGAGGCAGCAGGCAGGGTGTATACACATGAGAAACGTGAGGGCTATATCAGAGGCCAAGAAGCAAGTCGGCGGCTGATGTCCAAGAACGAATCAAAGCAAGACTTGATGAAACTTCTTGTTTAAATATTTTTTTTTACTGATGTAATTACTTTCTAATGTTTTATGATTACAAGGATATGTTTTATGCAGAGAAACTAAAATTTTTATAGCATTACCTGACATTTTGAGAAGCTAAAATTAATAAATGTTGTTTTCCGAGAGCAGTTTGTGCTTTTTAATCAAACGTAGATTTACCAAGCTAAGTGTTGAGCAATCACAAAAATAATAGCAGATTTGAATTCTTCACATCCAAAAACATATTTTTAAAACCCCTCAGTGAAGGAATTGGCAAAAATTAATTTTCACCTCCAAATTGACACACCCTAATACTCCATACAGAGACAGTAACTGAGCTCGGGTGAAGAAACTACGGAGCCGGTACAGCGCAAGTAACCTCTTAAAAGCTGTTTTGGAAAGAGAGAGTATGTGCATGAGGACGTGGGTGCTGAAGTGGTGTGGAATCATTGGCAAAGGAATGGATAGGACAAAAAGTGCAATTTTAGAGATTATTGATAAATAAGTAAAAAAGAGTGGGTCACAGGACAGAACCCCGAGGAACACCACTGTTGATAGCTTCAGGAGAACAACAGTGGCCTTCTACAACTATAGATTGGCCAGAAAGGAAATCAGAGATGAAGGCACAGATAGAAGGATAGAAACCGAAGGAGGGCAGTTTGAGAATTAAAGGTTTGTGTCAGACTATCAAAAGCTTTTGATGTCTTTCGTAGTGGCGAAGGTTTCATCGAAATTCCAAAGGAAGGATGACCAAGAGTCAGAGATATGTCCAAGAAGATCGACAGTAGAGCGTCCCTTGCGGGAACCCATACTGATGATTCGAAAAAAGATTGTGGGTAGAGGTGTTTAAGAATCTTCCTATTAAGGATAAATTAAAAAACTTTAGAGACGCAAGAAATTAAAGCAATTGGACGATAGTTGACGGGTTGAGAGCAGTCACCCTTCTTTGGGACAGACTGAATGAAAGCGAACTTCCAACAGGAAGGAAAAGTACCAGATGAAAAACAAAGACGAGTTTACCAAGGCAGGGTGTCATCACAGAAGCACAGTTCTTGAGAACAGCAGGAGGGACACCATCAGGACCGTACACCTTCCTAGACTTGAGTCCAGATAGGGCAGAAAAAATATCTTTGGAAGAGTCTAATTTCCGATATAATGAAGGAGGAGGAGATGGAGGAACAGCACTGGAATCGTCCATGGTTGAGTTGAAGGCGAAAGTTTGAGTGAAGAGTTCAGCTTTGTCAGGAGGAAGAGATGGCGACTGAGCCATCGGAATGGGAAAGAGGAGGAAGTAAAGTTGGAGAGGTGCTAGGTGCCCAGTTAGAGAGAGAAGAATTAGAATTGGATAGGTTTTCACATTTTTGTCGGATGAAGAAATTTTTGGAGAGTCGAAAAACAGATTTTACACGATTCTGGGCAGAAATATAAGCAGTTTTCACAGCCTTTTTCGCACTTGTGTAAGTGTGTTTCTGTTAGGCATATGATATCTATGCTGGTTTCTGTAGCTAAATTTGCAGTCTGCATCGTCCGTATAGAGGCCTTGTATATTTGTGTGTAATACATTTACTGGTTTCTAATCTTCGTGTTCAATTTTCCTAAATGATTGTCGATTCTAACAAGGAAAGACAGAATGCCGCAAATATATACACCACAACATTACGCACATCACCTTTCTATTCAACACCACCCACTAATAATGCAACAACCACAGTGGTATTACGGGCCGCAACCCCAATACTCCCAAATGCAGCGGCCCAACCAATAACACCAAACAGAAATCGACATCGACCAGGAAACGACCATCATTTAAGAAAATCGAACACGAAGATTAGAAACCCAGTAAATGTATTATACACAAATATACAAGGCCTCTATACGAACCATGCAGACTGCAAATTACAATACCTGCAAAGTTTAGCTATGGAAACCAACATAGATATCATATGCCTAACGGAAACACACACAAGTGCGAAAAAGGCTGTGAAAACTGCATCGAGAATACTGAAATAGCATTGCTGGACGACAACATATACAGAGCAGATAAAGTGGCTAGACGAGGGGGAGGGTGTTGTATCTACGTGAAAAACGCGCGCACGTGAGGTGAAAGTAAACAAATCAAACAGCACAGTCAAAGTTATTACATATATTAGAAGTAGAAGAACTGGACCTAACCATTATGGACGTCTACAGACCACCAAACACCACAAAAAGTGAATTCCAATTTGCCACTAATGAAATACAAAACATGTTACAATTACTTGAAACTTCAGCAAAAAATATTCTAATTTGCGGGGATTTTAATTTCTCATTCATAACATGGAGGAAAAATGACAGTCATATATGTTGAGAAGTTTCATGGCAACATTACAAAATATGATAGAACCCAAGCAATAATGCTATTAGATATGATGGAACATTACGCCCTTACTCAGGAAATCTGTCAAGTCACTAGGAAAGATAACGTTTTGGATTTAATTTTGACAAATAACAATGAGATAATAAATAAATAAAAAAGGTAACGCCCACACATTTCTCCGACCATAACCTCATCAATATACAATTGAAGTTAGTACCCAGAGGTCCAAAAACACATCCCAGAGAGGCAGAAGCAATATTGAAGGCTTAAACATAAATTCAAAGAAAGTAGATTGGGAAAATGTAAATAAAGATTTAAAGGAAGTAAATTGGGAATTACTACTTCACGAGAAGACTCCAGAACAAATAATAGGTATAATGCAGTCTGAAACCAAACCTATATTACTGAAGCATGTTCCAGAGAGACAAAAGAGAAAACGTAGCAAGCTCGAGAGAAAAATCAGGACACTATTTAGACAATGGAAGCAAACCGTAAAACATCTCCACAGATGCCAAACTGATGCAAGGAGACTCGAACTAGAGAGGAAACTAGGTGAAATAGAAATGGACCTAAAGCAAACATTCATATATAAGACAAACGAGGAGGAAAACAAGGTAGCAGAAAAAAAAAAAAAATAACCCAAAGTACTTGTACACTTTTGCGAAAAGGAAAATGCAGTGCAAGGAGAGTATTGGTCCGTTGATAGAAGGGGAGGCCAAACTCACAAATGACTCCAAAAAAATGAGCGAACTGCTTCAGGAACAATTTAACTCTGTGTTTAGTACACCTAAGTCTGAGATGAAAGTAGAAAACGCAGACGAATTTTTCGACATTGATACAAATCAGCCAAGGACAAATTCTGGCACAAACTTATTAATGGACTTAGATTTCTCGGAAGGAGATGTAATTAAGGCTCTATCACAGATGCGAAACAGTTCGGCACCAGGGCCAGGCAGATGGAGTGCCACATTTCTGAAGAAATGTAGAGAGAGTATTGCCAAATCGCTGTACTTACTTTGGAATAAATCACTCGACACAGGACAAATTCCACTGCCATTAAAGAACGCGAACATTGCCCTTTTATTCAAAGGTGGTAACAGAGCAATGCCCAAGAATTAGCCGGTAGCTCTCGCCTCACACATTATAAAGTGCTTTGAACGTATAATTAGAAGCGAAACTATCGTATTTTACTCCTCATAAGACGCTACAAGTGGTAAGACGCACCCTATATTTAGCAAAGAATATTTAGGAAAAAAAATATTTCGAAGATTTATCAGCCTGACAAAAAATATATTCCCATAACTTTATTAAAAGAACACTAAACAAAACAATAACATATGAGCCCTGAAGTGATTTTTGGAGACGTTTTTCATAAAAAAAGTAGCGTCTTATGAGGCGTAAAATATGGTACCGACTACCTACAAGAAAAGAACTTGTACAACCAAAATCAACATGGTTTCGGGGCTGGAAGATCATATCTATCACAGCTATTAGACCACCAGGAGAAAATATTGGAAACACTGTGTCGAGGACAAAACATATATGTAATCTATACTGACTTCGCTAAAGCTTCGATAAATGTGACCATGATATTATAGCTCATAAACTTAAGAGTACAGGAATTGCTGGGAAAATGGGTATTTAATTTCTTGACGCAAAGAACGCAGAGTGGTGGTAAATGGAGTCAAATCGGAAGTAGAGAGCTCTGTCCCACAAGGGACAATATTAGCTCCCTTGCTGTTCATGATAATGATTGCAGATATCAATGACAGTATTGTATCATGTTTCGCAGATGAGACAAAGATACACAAGGAAATATTGAACGAAAGTGACATAGGAAGATTACAAAACGACATTGAAACATTATTCCAGTGGGCAGAAGACAATAATATGAAGTTCAACGAAGAAAAATTCCAATTTCTAAGATATGGTGGTAACAAGGAGCTACAGAAAAAAAGGGTACAAAACTCTGCAAGCCAAAAGGATAATACCAAATCTACAAGTCAGGGATCTTGGAGTAATAATGTCGTCAGATGCAGAATTCAGAGAGCACTATAACATCAAAATTACGACGGCTAGAAAAATAATTGGAATCATCTGGAGGAGCTTCCGCAGCAGAAAAGCAAACATCATGCTCAAATTATGGAAGAGTCTAGTCCTACCGGTAATTGAGTATTGCTCAGTACTCACAAGCCCATACAGAAAACGAGACATTGCGAACATTGAAGCTATACAAAGGACTTTTACACCAAAGATAGAGGAAAAGGAAGGTGAAGACTACTGGTCTCAAATGCAATCACTAAAACTCTACTCTCTCGAAAGAAGGTGCGAGCGGTACACAATAATATATATACTGTATATGGAAAATACTTGAGGGCTCTGTCCCTAACCTTAAAAATGAAATAGAAACAAACTGGAATGAGAGAGGAGGCAGATTTTGTACGGTCCCAGCTGCGGTGGGACAAGGGGCCATGAAAACGAGGATGGAAAATACCCTCAGAATACGATGCCCAAAGCTTTTCAATGTTCTTCTAAAAGAAGTGAGGAATCTCCAGCACACCAACCTGAATAACTTCAAGAACCAGCTGGACAGATTCCTGTGCAAAGTCCCTGACTACGAGGGCAGGAGATCAGACAGCAATTCCCTCCTTCACCAAATCCCGCAAATTAGGCGGGATGCTGCAGAGGGGTCGACCGTAGGTCGATCCTGAACCGTCGTTCGAACTCTCCTAAAGTAACCTAAAGTAAGTGACAGTCAGGAGTTGGATAGCGACGGTACACTTTGAAAACTTCCCTTCTGTTGCGGATAGCATTAGAAGAAGCAAACTTAAACCAAGGTTTGTTTGAATCAGTAGTAGGAATAGAATATGGAATGTACCCCTCCATGCCCGAGAGAATTACATCCGTGATGCGCTCAGCGCACTCGAAGTGGCCTTGGCCACAGAAATAGCAACCATTCCATGGAAAATAGGGAAGCACCGCCCGAGGGCCTCCCAATCACCGTCTCTTCTTCGGAGGATCTAAAGGCCGAATTGGACTGAGACCTTGGTTACCTTAGTTTTGCTTCGGCCCAAATAGTTCATTCCGACGAAGTTCAAGCTTGTTACTCCACCTTAAACCTACAGCTTAACGTGGAATCCGAACCACGACCCACCACAGGTGTTCAGAAATTACAAAGTCCTCGCCCGCACTCTATCTCATGACATGCCGATCAACAGCTCAGCATCTTAACTACTATGCTACCCAGGATACACATTTATCTACTAACCAGTTTTATTGTATGGAAGGATGAACAGCTGGGTTTGCTGCGCGCTGACTCCCGTCACCGGGTATCGAATCTGAGTCCAGTGGATTCGTAGTCAGCGATGCTAACCACTACACCACCGAGGCGCGTTAGGACAGGAAACTGATATACGATTGTGGTCGGAGGAGCCCAACGAAGAAAAATGTTTCCCAGAGTAAGAAAGATGAGTGATGAGAAATAAATCCAGAATGTTGGGCCTATCTCCAAGGCGATCGGGGATACGAGTAGGGTGTTGTACGATCTGCTCTAGGTCGTCCAAGATAGAGAAGTCGTATGCTAGTTCACCAGTAATGTCAGTGAAATGAAAGGAAAGTCAAAGGTGGTGGTGAACATGAAATCTCCTAAAATGGAGATTTCAGCAAAAGGAGAGTGGGATGGAACGTATTCCACTTTGGAAGTGAGGTAGTCGAAAAGTTTTGGATAGTAAAATTAGGAGAAAGGTAGACAGGGCAAATGTATTTAGTTTGAGATTTGCATGTAAGCCGTAGCCAGAGGGTGTAGAATTCAGAAGATTCAAGTTCGGGAATATGAGAACAAGTTAGGGTCGTTGCGTACATATACGCCACATCGCTACTCTTGTAAATATGAAAATAAGTTTATATGGTAGATTAAAAATCAATATACCATTTTCTTTTTAGGTCGTATTCGCAGAGGAACTCGCCCCTCTCATTTCTGCCCTTCTTCTGGTGCTATTGCGAGGAAGTGCCTCCAAACACTACAGAGTTTGAAACTAATTGAAAAGCATCCAAATGGAGGGAGAGTTCTCACTCCACAGGGACAGCGAGATCTCGACAGAATAGCAGCGCAAATTAAATATAACACCAGAGCAAAGAAGCCCCATTAAAAGTTATTCTTTCTTTCTTTGTGTTTTATTACCTTTTATTTTATGCCAAATCTGTTTTAATTGAAAATACTGAACATTATCTGAGACAGTCAATGTTATCTTTATGGAAAAATAACTGAATTAATTGCTTGAGTTAAGGTTTACGTACTTTGTAGCCAACATCCAAAAAGGTGTTAAACAAAAGTTTAAGGTAGTGCACATGGTGTTTCATATGTTTGAGACATTGGAAATATGTAGAAAGAGCAATACAACTTTGACAGTTTTATTTTCACCGTACTATAATGTGTGTGCAAATTGTTCACCCTAAACTTCAATACTTGAATACGCTTCTTTACTTGTAACTGGCAAGCTCTGAACACTTCTGATTGTTTCGGCAGAAATTCGCTGCAATTCCAGATAAGTGGCAGTAAATTTCTGCTGGAATGAAGTGTCTTGAAGTTCAGGGTGAACAATTTGAATACCACTTGTAAATAGTATGTTGAAAATAACTCATCTGCAGACATATGAAACACACTGTATATCGGCTGATTTTGAGCTGCGATTTGTGGTGTGTGTAAAAACAGGATAAGTGTGGAGAAGTTACTTTTAACATAGAAAAAAAGAGTTCCTGCGAAATTTGTGATTTAGACTGCAGTTAATGTAAACAATCTAGATTAGAATATGTGAAATTGGGGGGGGGGGGGGGCAGATGAGAGAATTTGGCCGAGTTCTACACAGTGTTTACTCGAGGGAAGTGGTATGCAGGATTTGAGTAAAATTGGCATATAGTACACACCACCACACACACCCACAATTTTTTCTCCATGGGTTTATCACTACCAAAACGCTCTATAAATTATACCGGGATTAAGTAGAGTTTAATTTGGATTCATAATCAGGATTGAACATTTCAATCTCGGTTGGAATGGAAAATAGTTTCCGAATCTACTGAAGGTGAAATTGAAATAGGCAACTTCATACCTGCGTAATGGACTATCTGGTAGACGTGTGTGAATTGTCTGTCGCGAAAAAAGTTTGGCGATTGCAATTTATATATATGTGTATGAAGTGAGGATTTTAGTAGTATGATGTAAGTTTGGTTCCGAATAGCCCAGAATGCGACTTACCTAAAATATTGGAATAATTGTGGTTTGTGAGAGCCTGGCTTGAATTTTAAGTTTTTACCCATTAGCTTAAAATATACCACTGCCCTAATAGGTTTTATTATTCAGGTACCGCTTTATCAGCCTATTCTGTATGTCCTGTCATAACCTTCAATTTTCGACAAAACTGAAATCGATGTCATCGATGTAAAACAATTTTAAACCTTTTTTGACATTTACTCTAACAGTGTAGACTAGATAAATAAATTTAAGGGCAACAAAAGTTAAGATTACTGTGTAGGACTTTATATCAAAACATGGGTAGATCAAACATTTTTTAGTCAATCGCAAAGTAGAAATGGGAATTAACCTAACTATAATAACTAAAATCATAAAATGCAAAAATATTAAACTTCTTATTGGAAACCAATTTCTTACCCGAAGCAAGATGGTTCCACCCAAGATTTTAAAAATGATTACTTAAGGCTTAACCCATTAGTGCCCAGATGCCGTTAAGGGAACATCTATTAAAAAAAACATCCTTTTTGTGAAGTCTGCAATTTTGTTCTTTTCATCTAATCGGTAATCGGCTTCAAGCTAATAAATAATTGGTTGATTAGCCGATTATTTCAGTAGAAAAGTTCATTTTCAATTTTTAACTATGATTATGGCTATTGCTTATTGGTTAATAAAATTGTTGACATTAATAAGACATTTTAATTTGTAGTATAGCTTCAGATTTCGGTAATAAAATTAAAAAGCCTCAAATTACAATAGTTCAATGGTGAATGCCAACTGCTCCCCATGTTCTACAATAAGCTTGCTTCTTGAAGTTCTTGTAGCTTCTTAAATGTCCTTGCCTGTAAAGAAGAGAGATGTACTCATTAGCATATTACTAGTTATTAGCATAGGGGCTGATACTTTTCTTTTAATACATTTATAATATTTTTATCACTTTTATGAAAAAATAAGATTTTTTAATTTGTTTGCGGTATAGCCTACCTTTCAGTAATTATTAAAATTAAGAAGCCTCAAATTATATTATTTAACGCCACTACGCATGTTTGTTGCATCATCGGTCACTATTAAGTGAACTTTGTCCTTTGGAAGTTTGGGGATACCCGATTCTTCTAATGAGTTCACTAAAAATTTCCCTATTTTCACTCCAGTATGGGATCCTTGGAAATGCTGTACTTTCATGGCTGAATATCACCGTATCATTTCACCTATTTTAATGTTAATTGTTTTTGCCCTTGGATCATTGATACTCCATTCAATTTTTTTCTCAAGAATTTGTTTAATCGATGGTTGCGTTAATTTTATTGGAGTTTTTAATTTAACCCATTTGAACCTGATTGTTTAGTACTGGTTTCACCAATTGATTCTGATTCCGTTGAAGTGGAAGGAATGGCTGAAGAATTTGAAATACAGTATGCTCTCATCGAAAGAGAAGTACATGGTTCATCATGAAATTTTCTTTTTAAAGATTCAAGCTTCCTAAATTGATCTTGAGGCTTGGTTTTCGAGTGATTCCCTAAATTTCTTGTAGTCATCCAATGAGCTTCTTTCCCTCCTCTTGATAGTATTGTATTACATAAAATCATTTAGCTTTACTTTTATCATCAGTACATTTTTCAAAATATTTCCATATTGGACTTTGCTGGGATGAAGTAGTTGTAATTATTATTTATGTATTAGTGACTAATTCAAAAACTAAGAACCAAAGGAATAACTAATAAGGACAGCGTAAGTTAAAATGATATAGTAAACGATAGCTAACTGTTGAATATGAAAATAGCTCTGTGAAATATGAAAAAGTTGTAGATAGATTAGTTTGAATTGGTTTCTAAATTAACGAGAAATAATTATAGTGACATAACTTATAGTAACACACTATTCATTAGTATTTAGTAGTATTTAAAAAATCGGTAGATTAATCGGCTTCGGCAAAATGTAATCGGTAGATCAATCGGCTTCGACAAAAATTGATAATCGGTGTACTACTATAAAATAGTAAAAATATTTTTGCAATTGAAAGGTATGGGAGGGGTGGAAGGCAGCTGAGTACGGGTCAGACTAGGCAGATCACACTTCCTTTAGTAGTTCAGTTCCCTAAATAGGGTGAACATCCTTGCCCTACAAATAGAGATTTTGTACCTGATAATACTGAAATACAAATAACGGTACTTTTTTTTCAAATGATTTCGCTACGTCATTTATTAAGGGGCGGATTTAGGGTTGGGCGAGGGAGGGCGATGCCCCCCGCAAACCAAACCATTTATCTACCTTAAAGGTAAAGAAAGAAGGAGATCGGAAACATAAAGAAGAGACAATACAAAATTAGAGTGAAGCATCCTATAAAAATAATTGCTGTTGCTTTACTTTGGACATTTTTAGTAAGTGTAATATATAAAGGAATGGTCTCTCTGAACGTGCACACTGCGTGTAGAATGGTGAACTCAGTTTGTTAATACCGCTTGCCCCACATTGTTGTCAGCTGGGAAAAAACTGGTCGAGGCTTAGGTATGAAAAATAAGCAGATCAGAATTTTGATGTTACATTTGGTATTGGCCATGTCTCTTTTAATTTGTAACTCTTGTATATATTTAGGGTACAGCTGTTTTTGACAATGTGGTATCATAGTGATGTTTAAGTGTTTATAAATGATAATTAATGATAATTAATAATAATAATGATAATTAATTGTCTCTGCTTGTCTGGGTTGATAATCTGATAACTCAATGGGTATCTGATTGGAAAAAGTTTGAGAACCACTTGTTTGAAGCTTTTCTGTTGTAATAAATTTTTTTTACTTCTTTATTTACTGATATACTGTTAATTTTCATTTTGTCAGTGGTCTAGTTATTTGTGAGTAATGCTCATAGTTTTCTGCTTTTTTTAGGAGTCGTGTTTGCACTTAACCCCCCCACCCAAAATAATAATAATCACAGACAATTTGTTCAGTTAATGTATTTCAAGTCATAATAGTTCATGCTTTATACCTTTTGATTTTAAAATTTTGCAGAAAACCTCCACTATGAAGCGAAATCGACCCAGTGGAGTCAAATGAAGAAGGCAAGAGAAGAGGTGGCTCAGACAATGTCCGGACAATTTTGAAGTATGTGACGCCTTCAACATCAAGTGCAATAGGAGAAAGTCCTGAAGATATTCAGCCTGGTGAATCTAAAGGGCAAATACAAGAAGCATCTTCACAAGACGATTCAAATGAGAGAGAGCAAGGATTGGAGGATGGCAATTCATCTTCTAAAAGCAGTGAAACTGATGAAGAGGCAGGAGACGCCAGCAGAAGTCCACACCAACAGGAGGAAGACGCTGATGAAGAAGAGGAGACGGATAGATTTTCAATTTATTCTGATGTCGCTGCTTGGCCAATCCCGGTTCCAAATGACTTGAGAGTTGATTTTATTAAGAGGGGAAGTGAACCTTTCCAAAATAGGGATGGACCTTTCAGTGCAGTTCAAAGACAAGGAGAGAAATCCAAAGGGAAGAGTCGACAGCTGACCACTGCTTGGTTCTATAAGGCTCTGCCAAATGGCGAGAAAGTTTTGAGAACATGGATGGTTTACTCTCCATCAAAAGAAAGTTTTTGTTTTTGCTGCAGACTGTTTGCTCTTGATGACAAAGGAATTGGAACATCCAGCTTTGTCACTGGGTTTCAAGCATGGTGGAAGCTAAACCCAAAGGTGTCTGACCATGAGGCTTCTGAGCAGCATCTCTCATGCCTGGAGAAATGGAAGACCTTGGGAGCAAGGTTGAAGCTTCAAAAAACCATTGATCAAGTTTATCAAGCAACAATGGACAAGGAGAGAAAGAAATGGAGGGATATTTTGCATCGCCTCTTGGACGTAACCTTGTTTCTGACTCACCAGAATCTTCCTTTTCGTGGTCACAAAGAGGACATGTCATCAGCAAACAAAGGAAACTTCATGGAATTGGTAGAGTTGCTGTCAAATTATGATTCAGTTTTGAAAGAACATTTTGTAAGGATTAAGCATTTTATTCCATCTGGGAGGAGAGTGGCTTCGTATTTATCTCCAACGATTCAGAATGAGTTCATTTGCCTTTTGGGGAATTACGTCAAAGAGAAAATAGTGGCTGATATCAAGAAAGCAAAGTATTTTGGGATTCTTTTTGACAGCACTCCTGTTGTGTCCCACACTGATCAGATGTGTGAAGTGATCAGATACGTCCATATTGAATGTGACAAAGTTGAAGTAAAGGAATCATTCTTGGGCTTCTTCCCTATTGCCGGAAAGACTACTGCTGAGCTCACAGGGGATATCCTGAGACATCTGGAGAGAGATGGACTGGACATAAACCTGTGCCGTGGTCAAGGATATGACAACGCTGCAACTATGGCTGGGATTTATGGTGGTGTTCAGTCAAAGATCAGAGAGATTAATCCCAAGGCTTTGTTTGTGCCCTGTGCAAATCATTCTCTGAACCTTTGCGGAGTGCACTCATTTGGAAGTGTTTCTTCATGTGTGACATTTTTTTGAACCTTGGAAAGAGTCTATTCCCTCTTTTCAGTCTCAACTCATCGATGGGAAGTGCTGATGGAGAATGTAGGCATGACAGTCAAAAGACTTTCCCAGACAGGATGGAGTGCTCATTATGACGCTGTGAAACCAGTGAAGGCAAATTTTGAAAAGCTGACCTCAACCCTTGAAGTACTGTGCGATCCCAAATAAAATGTGGACACAAGAGGATCAGCTCAGATTTTGGTGTCTGCTGTATGTGATTTCCCTTTTTTGAGTTACCTTTCTTTCTGGTGTGAAGTCCTGAAAGAAATTAATCTCACAAAAGTATTTGCAAACAGTTGGAATCAGCCTTGAAAAGTGCATTGTGAAGCTCCAAGCTCTAAAACTGTTTCTTCAAGATCAGCGCAATGAAATTGTGGAGAGGGCCATTCATTATGCAACTACAAAGTGTGAGGAAATGGACATTTCTACGGAGAGAAGAGGGAGAGTAAAGCTGCGAAAAAGGATGCTGGTCTCACATTACCAGAGGAAGTAAAAAGGGCTATGTTTGAATGTCTTGATCGCTTTCATCAAGAATTAAAGATTCGTTCTAAGGCAATGGATCAAATTCTGTCAATCTTCGCTGTTATTCAGCCAAATACTTTGGTTGTTGCAACAGAAGAAGAACTTCGGAAGTGTATTCCAAATTTGTCTCAAGATTTTCGATGAATTCTCTGATGAAGATATCAGTGTGGAAATTGAACGACTGCGAGGCATTTGGAAGCTGCCAAAATCAGCGTTGAAGAGACAAAGAAATGGACAGCATTGCAGTTTCTGGAGTTTATTGTGAAATGGGATTTTTGTGAATCTTTGCCAAGCTTGTCACTGTGTTTGAGATTCTTTTTGACTGTCTGTGTGTCTATTGCTTCATGTGAAAGTTTTTCCAAATTGAAATTTATAAAAAATCTCTTTCGCTCGACCATGAGTCAGACAAGATTGACAAAGCTGGCTTTACTTTCAATTGAACATAAATATGCAAAGAAGGTGAATTTTGATGAGGTCATTGATCAATTTGCAGAAATTAAGGCTTGAAAGCAGAGACTGTGAATCCTCTCTATTTACTTTTGAAGAAAAGGCTGAGCGTTGAGACTGGATTTCCTGTTTTTTGTATAAAATAAAATGCGGTATTACCTGTTCACTGAATTTTTAATGTCCTGCATTTTTCTTATTTCCAATTTACTTACGACAGTACTGTACTGTTTAAAAATCTACTTGCAAACATAATATATTTTTCTGTGTTTAAATTTTAAAATTATATATGGGGGTTGCCAAAGGAAGGATCCGCCCCGGGTGCCAAATACTTTAGGTACGCCCCTGAGCAAATCACCCAGAATTCATCACGAGGAGATGGCTGTAGGTCGAATTCCACACCATGCCCAGCCCAACCTCCTTTCCATTAGTTTTTACATGTAGTTTATTGACATTTGTATTCGCATTTTGACTCAAATGTAGGCATGTTTGATCTTGAAGCAATTCTTGCCTTTATAAAACCATCTCTATTTTCCTGGCCACAGACAGAAGCTGATGCTTCTGTTACAAGTTTGACATGTCTTTCCACAGCTTGTGAATGACATGGGTACTTTTTCAATAGGGTTAGTTTCATCACCCCTTACGATAAGCTCTAACTGGGTGTTTGTCAAGAAGCTTTTTGTCAGAGGTGGTTCATGCCTTGGGTAGTCTCTAAATCGAATTAAATCTGTGTAGTCTTTTGCCAAGAAATTAATTTTAGAACGTCTAAATTCTCTAATGCCCGAGGACACACTTTCCCTGGCTAAGAGAATGCGCCGGAAAGCTAACTTTCATCACTTGCCTTTCATCAAATAACATCGAGACCAATAAATTTTCTGGGTGAGCAAAATATGCCCCTCTTTCAAAGCAGGATCAATGACTGCCTTAAGCTCATCAGATAGGTATATTGAACTAGATAAGATATAAACCAGAGGTGCCTTGGTCCCTGGTAATAGTAAGGATTTCGCTTTATATTAAACCACGTTGGGGCATAGACGTGAACAATGAATTCGGTCAGAGTTTTCAAGTTTTCTGACGACTTTTTGGTCGCAACATAAAGTCTTAACTATCTTGTTGGCTGTCGTAAGCCATCTGGCATGGTTCAAAGAACCTGGGTCGCGGTTTTCAAGGTTTTGGGAACATTGGCCTTCTGTGACTGCATTACAAATTTCTATGAGATACTTTTGATCTTGGCTTAGATCGCGATCCCCCGAAATAGAAAGCATATTACTTGATTTGATTGCTTCAAACTTGACAACTGGCATCTTTTCGCAAGCAGTAAGACTTTTGCCAACATTTCCAGCAAGGGCTTTTGGTCCTTTGGTTTTATCATCCAAATAATTAAACAAATGGCGGAGAGGTAGCTCATTGGTATGCAGCAAACACACGAACCAATGAAAAGGAGTATTGTAGTGTACCTCTAGTTGCCTGATAACTCCTTCAGATTGTCTACCTTAATATTGTTACTGTTAAGAAACTTTATAACTCCCTTAGAAATGTTAGTTGAATTTCCAGTCACAGGAGTGAAGTGCCCAAGATATTTTGATTCTGGTTCAGCTACAAGCGTGATGTGTTCCTCAGTAATTGTTGTACTGTAGTACCTCCCATCCTTACAGAGATTTGCTTTAGTTAAGTCCTTTCTTCCATCAAAATACAATGTTTCTATGCTTTCTTCACTTGATTTACTCAACTCCTCTCTGATCTTCTTTCTCTGCCGTCTCACCTTATTCTTATCCACAACATTGTGATAATCTTCAGAAGTAATGGCTCTTCCCTGGAAGTGGATGGGTTATTGATATCTCCATCTTCAATGTTTTTAGAAAATCGTGCTCTTTCTTGTTCTTTACGCTCAGATCTTATTTGCAGTTTCTTCGTTGTCTGTAAATCAATACTGCCTATTGCCATTTTTCGTGCACCTCTTTGGTCAATTATGAAAGAACGTTCCATGGCAGGAACTTTTAAAAGCTCTTTTTCACAAGTGCACGAAAACAGATCATGGCATTTGCAGGCAGCAATATCAAAAAGCCTTTGATTTTTGGAGGTACTTTTGCATTATCCTCCCAACACTAATTTTTTTTATAACGGCTAACGCCTGCGGCGGGCTGTTTTTACCGTAACAACCTAACCTAACCTAACCTAACCTAATACCAACACTAATTTTTTTATAATGGAAGGAAAATAAAGTACCATAACCAAAACCAAACCAACATTATATAAAAAAATTAGTGTTGGGAGGATAATGCAAAAGAACCTTTTTGGATTTGAACTTAAAATAACTAAAATAATCAAAATTGCAAAATATAACTATTATAACAATCAATTTTCCAAACATAAAGGAGACATGAAAAACACTTGGACAACCATAAACAATCTTCTCGGAAAACAAATTAAGAAAAATCCAATAGAGAAATTAAATGTTGATAATAAAGAAATTCACTGATGATACTGCTATTGCAGACTCTTTAAATGCACATTTTACTTCAATAGCGGATAAGCTTCGCTCACAATTAATAAATAATGATCACTCACCTCTAGAATATATGCCACCCAGCCCACTAAATTCATTTTCTTTTGTTCCTGCTACCTCTACTGAGGTCCAGAATATTATTGGTAAATTAAAAAATACAAAAAATAACATTCATAACATTCCTGTACCTATATTGAAACTTGTTAAAGATAACATATCTGTAACTTTGGCTAAAATTATCAATCAAAGTATTTCCAAAGGAATATTCCCATCAATGCTAAAAACTGGTTGTATAACACCCCTTTTTAAAGGGGGTGATCCTACACTAGCAACAAATTACAGGCCGGTGTGTTCATTATCTGTGTTCAGCAAAGTTTTCGAAAAAACTGTAAAAAGTAGAATGCAGCGATATTTAGAATCCTACAATTTATTATCTCCAAATCAATATGGCTTCCGTAATAATAGAACAACGGAAATGGCTATTTTAAATCTTATGGAAAATGTAAATATAGCTAAGGAGAACAAAAAATAATGATATCAATATTTATGGATTTGAGTAAGGCGTTTGATGTAATAGACCATAATATTCTATTTAATAAATTGTATTGTTACGGCTTTAGAGGGGCAATCAGTGATTGGTTTAAAAGTTATTTGTCCGATAGATATAATTTTGTATCAGTAAATAAGGTTTGCTCCACTAAAGCGCTTGTCAAACATGGTATGCCACAGGGCTCAGTGCTGGGTCCACTGTTATTTTTATTATATATAAATGACCTTCCACGTTCATCTGATATACTGAACTTCATAATGTTTGCAGATGATACAACTCTCTCCTTTTCTTGCAAAGATGTTAATACAGCTAAGAATATATTTCATTCAAAATTCATCAGTGTAATGAAATGGTTGACCACCAATAAACTCTTCCTAAATACCAGTAAAACAAATTTCATGATTTTTACTAATAAAAGAAATGTATATCTTGATGAACTCAATGTTAATGAAATCACCATAAAGGAGTGTACTGTAACAAAATTTCTTGGTGTAATGCTAGATAAGAATTTGCAATGGAGTGATCATGTAAATTATATCGCGAAAAAGATTTCAAGGAGCGTTGCTATAATGTTTAAACTTAGAAATGTAGTCCCTAAACAAGTTTTATTGACTCTTTATCATACTCTTGTTCTTCCTTATATAACATACTGCACCCTTGTTTGGGGAAACTCCGCTAACAACGCATTAAATGGTATCTTTGTCATCCATAAACGAGCAATAAGATTATTATCTGATGCTGATTTCCTTGATCACTCTAGTCTTCTAGTGCATTATTTAAAGAGCTAAACCTACTAAAGCTCAATGATATACCGAAACTGGCACATTTTATTTTTATTTACAAGTGTAAGAGCAAAATCATTAATTTGCAATGGGTAAATAGATATTTTGTAACTCATCAAGAAATCCACTCGTATCAGACCAGAAATAGATCAAAGCTTGTTATACCTCAATTTAGATTGTCTTCATCTCAAAAACTACCCATTTTCATTGGATTGAAACTATGGAATGACTTGCATGCCGATATAAAAAATATTGCGAATGTAAATTTGTTTAAAACCAAGTTGAAATCCCGATTAATAATGGGATACTAACAAAAATCTTGGATTAATGTCCACTAATAACACTGGTCAACAAAGATTTTTCATCAGAGTAAAATTTGTGGTGGCTGGATAGCATTTTTCACGCTGATTCCAAAACTGCATTCAGTTTTTTTCTAGCACGTATAGTTTTCAAGATGAAGGCATATATATAACTACACAGATTTAACCATTTTAAATAGGCAAAATACTAATATTTCAACATTTGATTGTGTTTATTTTATTGTGTTTTTTTAGTTTATTCATCTTATTTATTTCAATTATCTTAATTATACATCTTATGTATTTCAGGTGTGAGCTTTTACGTCTAGCAGCATTGTGATTCAGGCAACAACGCCGTGCTTTGTGTGTCAAAAGATCAGTCTAGTCCAAGAACTTGTTGTGTCAAGTTGGTGTACATTTTTTTTGAATTTATAGTTTGCTCAGGTCAGTCAACATGCCTCGACAATGTAAGAACGACCCCGACAAGTTCTGTTTCGTATGCGGCCAGTTGACAACTAAAACACAGCGACGAAGTATTACAACCGACATTAAGAAAATATACAAGCTATACTTTGGTTGCCATCTAGGCAGTGGTGGGCACCGTTAACCAAAAAGTTAACTTCGTTAACCGCTAATCCGTTAATTCGTTAAACATGTAACGGAAGTTACCGATAAACCGTTAACGTTAACTTTTATTATAAAAAAAATGAAAAACACAATATATATATAATTTAATTTTCCCTCTTCTTCTCGTTCTCCATTTTGTCCATGAGATGCATGTTGCCCTTCATGAAAATTAGCATATCAAAGTTTTCATCAGACAGGGATGATCTCTTGGCCCTCAGGATGTCCTTGCCCATAGAGAACAAACGCTCCACTGCAGCACTGGAGGGGATGGCTGTGTTGAACTTGATGAACAAGTCCACCAACACTTGCTCACCCAAGAAGGCAGCATCTGTCAGCAAGTCCTTGGAGTTGGTCTCCAGCCAGGTCTTGACCAAGTTCTGGGCCTTGCCCTTGAGTGACCTGTGGCTTCTGCTGCTCTCTTTTGTCTGGATGACAGCACTGAAGAAGTCATCCTCCTCCTCCTTCTCGTTTTTGCTGCCTCCACTGTTGCTGCCCACTTCGTTGGACTGCTGCTGCTGGAAATTCGTTCATCACTATTAACAGTGGCGGATTAATTGCGCACCTGCTCAGCACTGAAAATAATATAAACTTTTAAACGTTTATTTATGAATTTTTTGGGTTAACGGACTTGAGTTAACGGAAGTTAAATGTAACGGAAGTTAATTAGTCCGATAATGATTTTCAAAGTTAACTTAAAAGTTAAATCGTTAACGAAAAAGTTAACTTCGTTAATTAACGATTAAACGGATTAACGGTTTGTGCCCAGCTTTGCATCTAGGTGACCAAGATAAACCATGGGCGCCACATCAAATCTGTTCTGGCTGTTCAAATGGATTACGTGATTGGCTTAACAAAAAGAAAGCTTCAATGCCATTTGCCATACCCATGATATGGAGGGAGCCGAGAGATCATCATGAAGACTGTTATTTTTGTAGTGTGAACTTAATGGGGTTTTCTGCCAAGAACAAACACCAGATTGTATATCCAAACTTGGATTCAGCACGTAGACCAGTAAAACATGATGAAACATTGCCCATTCCAATTCCCCCAAGTGATAGGCTAGATTCTATCATAGATGACATGGAAAGTGATGAAGGTGCAACTGACGTTTCCGGACCATCTACAGAACCAGAGTACACTTTTGAAGGTAGACATTTAGAGCCTAAAAAGTTAACCCAAGGACAGTTGAATGATCTTGTTAGAGACTTATCGCTGTCTAAAGAGAAATCAGAGCTTCTCGCCTCAAGACTAAAGGAGAACAATTTACTTGAGAACAATGTTCGTATTAGTTACTACCAAAAGCGGAATTTTGAATTAACAGCATTCTTTTCAGTAGACGGTCCTCTCTGTTATTGCCATGACATCAATGGACTATTTACAGCCATATCTCAGACGTATGTGGCATCTGAGTGGCGCCTCTTTATTGATTCGTCGCAGAGAAGCCTGAAAGCAGTTCTTTTGCATAATGGTAATATAATGCCATCCATCCCCATTGCCCATTCCGTCCATCTAAAAGAGACATATGACAATATGGATATACTACTTAAGGCAATCAAATACGACAGTCATCAATGGAATGTTTGTGGAGATCTAAAAGTTATAGGAATGCTTATGGGTATGCAGTCAGGATTCACAAAATTTTGTTGTTTCCTTTGCCTGTGGGACAGTCGCGCCACTATAGAACATTACACCAAAAGTGACTGGCCACTTAGGTATACATATGTCCCAGGGATAAGCAATGTCCAGTCTGTCCCTTTAGTGGATCCCCAAAAGATCTATCTGCCACCTCTTCACATTAAACTTGGTTTAATGAAGAATTTTGTTAAAGCAATGAGTAAAGTCAATTCTGAAGGGTTCCAATACCTTTCAAGGAAATTTCCGAAGGTTACTGCAGCAAAATTGAAGGAAGGAATTTTTGTTGGGCCACAAATAAGGGAGGTTTTGAATGACACTGAATTTGAAAAAGTCCTAAGTCCGCTGGAATTGAAGGCTTGGCTGGCGTTTAAATGGATATGTGAAAACTTTCTTGGAAGCAACAAGTCACCTGCGTATAAGGATGGAGTCAAGAACCTCCTTGATGCCTTCAAAGAAATGGAGTGTCGAATGTCGTTAAAAATTCACTTCCTGCATTCCCACTTAGATTTCTTTCCTGAAAACCTTGGTGCAGTGAGTGACGAGCAAGGAGAGCGCTTCCATCAAGATATTCAGATGATGGAGAAGCGCTACCAAGGATATTGGAATGAAAGCATGATGGCGGACCATTGTTGGATGCTGTATCGTGACAATCCAGGCCAAATTTACAAAAGGAAATCACACTCACAGCGCTTTTAATAAAATAATGTATATATTCTTTATTTATAAGTACAATGAATAAGGTATATGATGTATTTGTTGTTTAGCATTCCTAAGTGTGATCTATACATCCATAAATTTTCTTATAGCAATATCAAAAACTTAAAAATATCAAAACCAGTGTATCTATATAACTATACGTGCTAGAAAAAAAGAAACCAGATTCGGAATCAGCGCGAAAAATGCATTAAGAAAAGTGTGATCATGTTTGTGATGAGAAAAAAAAGTTTCATTTTGTTGGCCAGTGTAATGTTTAATATTGTCCATTAATATTGTTTAAGATTGAAATACAGGTTTTAACTATTAATAACACTTATTTACTTATTTATTTATTTATTATTATTAATTTATAACAGCTAGCTGCTTATTTTTAATAAGAGCCCAGTAAAGCCTAAAGCTTAAGTGCCAAATAAAAAAAAAATAAAAAAAAAATAAAAAATAAAAAATAAATAGTCGAGCTTCACAATTATTTATGTCATTGTAAAAATTGTAAATTGTAAAAAGACTACTGTATTTATTTTATTATTAATAAAGGTTATTAAAAAAAAAAAAACGCGGTCAGTTTGGATTCAAAATCTTTCCTTTTTCTACCAGTCTTCATCATATGTTTAGATTTTTCATGACAATCCTTTACTCTGGCTAATATTTGCTGTTCTGATATTGTTGGAATTGATGCACTTTTCCAGATCTCTTTTACCTTTGATGTAACTATTCTTGCCACATCATTAGCATTTGGCTCTTTTTTCCCCTCACTAGCTATAAGTAAGAGATATCTTGTTTGTAAATATTCTTTTAAAACGTCTTCATATAGGGGAAGTTGATTTCCACTTAGCTCAGCTTTCCCAAAAAGGGAAACAGCTGGACTCGTGATTTTTTCAACAGTTGCTTTCACTTTTACGGCCTCAGCCATTTCGGATAATTTGGGAAAGTCACTCTGTTAGTGTAACAACGCGTATTTAACTATTCAAATAATCAATTCTGAAAAGAAAAATTGTGCATATATAAATTATACCGTGTGACCACAAAAATTGTCCCTGTTTTTAATCGCTTATTACTCAGTCATTATTGCAGCTTCACAAATGAAATAAAAAGCATTCGAAAGAGAACATTTTAAAGTTTTATTTAATGTTTTCGATATCCTGGATACGAAATCAGTACTTATAAAAAAATGACAGTTTTATCCACCACAATCATGGGCTATTTGTCGGACATGCAACGTGTTTTCATCGCAGAAGAGATGATCAAACATGGCTCGGTAGTTGCCACCCAACGGTCTTTCAGACGACAATACGGTCAGCAAAGGACCATAGATCCTAAAACGATTCGCAGGATTTTCGCAAAATGGAAACATCACGGCTCAATCAAGAACATGCATAAAGGCAACTCTGGGCGCAGCAAAGGTGTGCGAACCACTGAAAACATTGATTCAGTCGCAAATCAGCTTGAAACGGACAACAAGAAATCTGAGACGACTATCAGCTGTGACAGGAATCAAACGGGAGAGCATTCGGAAAATAATCACGTTGGATTTGAGAATGAAGTCATTCAAAATTATGTGTTTGCAACAGCTTAGCGAACAAGACTACCAGCGTCGTTTGATGTTTTGTGAACGCATTGAAACAATAATTGAACAAAACCAGATAAGATTAAGTGACATAATATTCAGTGATGAATGCCACATCTATCTCAATGGGTTCATCAACAGACAGAATTACCGGTGTTGGTCACAAAACAAGCCAAATATACACTTGGAGAAACCTCTGCATTCACCAAAAGTTACTGTCTGGTGTGGTTTGAGTAGCAGCAAGATTTATGGTCCTTACTTTTTTGAGGACCCAGAGACAAGGAGACCGCTTTCAGTAACTTCAGAAAGATATGTAGAAATGCTGAACACTGTTTTTGAACAAGAAAACTGCAGTAACAAGTGGTTTCAGCAAGACGGAGCAACAGCCCACACAACTAGGCAATCACTGGAATGTTTAACAAGATTTTTTGAACAAAGATTCATTTCTCATCGCTCGCAGTTTCCCTGGCCCGCAAGATCTCCCGATCTATCACCTATGATGGACTTTTTTCTCTGGGGATTTGTCAAGGACAAAGTATTCAGGCAAGAGCCATCCTCTATCGAAGAATTAAAGCAAGCGGTGGTAGAGAGTGTACAGTCCATTGAATGCAGCGTTTTGGAAAATGTAATAAATAACTTCCTTTCCCGTTGTGTGAAATGTAAGAATGTCCAGGGACGTCACTTTGAACGCATGTAGAATAAATTAAAACTTTAAAATGTTCTCTTTCGAATGCTTTTTATTTCATTTGTGAAGCTGCAATAATGACTGAGTAATAAGCGATTAAAAACAGGGACAATTTTTGTGGTCACACGGTATATATTCTGGACGAAACACAGTCAAGAAAAAACTTCATAGCAACAAGAATACAAAAAATACAAGAAAATCTTAATAAAAAATCATAATTGCCAAATAATTAATAAAGTTTAAGTATTTAAATAAAGTTTTAAAAGTTTAAAAGTTTTTTGTAATGTTTTACGTTTTACTTGCAATCTTCAGAGGACTTGCGGAACATCTAAAACTTGATCAATTTTAGTTGTTGAGCATTTATAGTGCATCTACAAATTTCTTTGACACAGGCATGTGGAAATTCACAAATTTAATTTTTCGACCCGGCCTAGTACACAGCTTGTATTCGCCGATGAATGTCTATGCGAGCAACACTTTCTGCTGTCAAAAATTCAATTACGGCACGTTGCTTGAAGTGAACATCTTTACTCCTTTACACTGTAATCGATACTAAACCGTGTGGAATGAGTGTAAGCTATATTAGGATATAACACAAAACCGGTTTTATCTGGTTACCTCTACACAATCTGGAATGGGGTGGGGATATCAAGTTACAACACAAAACTGGTTTTATCTGGCTACCTCTACACAATCCAGAAATATTCAAGTCAAGGCATTACTTCTCAGCCTACCCTCGTATTTCTTTAATTGCCCCTAATGTAATGATGATGCTTAATAAAATAGTGATGTAAATGTTGTTGCGCTAATATTATGCTTCACTGGAGTTTACTATCATCTTAAGGAATTGACTTTTCTGACCATAAACAGATACCTTCCTGCATTCTTTATCGGCAGAACGAATATATGACAATCGTTGGCAATTCTGTCACACCAGTTGCCTGCCAATCAGGGCCGGATTTAGCAGTGTGGAGGCCCTGGTGCAACTGGCATACGGGGCCCCTATAGGCGCAGGAGTGTAGTCGAGGGGTAACGCGGTATAACGGCGTTATACTTCCTAAAATTTCAGTGAAGTAGCGTTATACTACCTACTGTAGTAGCCATAGCTGAATGCTGAGCACTTACGGACTTTTATCCAGCACTTATCTCCCCTAGTTTTCCGCTCCACTTCAGTGGAGAGTACCAAGACGACATATTTTCGAAGTTTGGTACCTCACTCATTATAATTATTATCTATATTATAATGGAGGTAAGTGCGATATATATATGTAACCAAAAAAAAACTACAGAAAAGAACGCAATCATGAAAATCTTAAGCTTCACATTTGAGCTCATTGTATCAAGATTTGTGAAGCTTTAGATTTTCATGGCTGCGTTCTTTTCTATAGTTTTATTGACCAAATAATTGAACCGACAGTAATTGGGAAGGCAGCCATGGAAATCTTGAGCTTCACATTGTGTCAAGAAGATTTGTAAAGCTTAAGATTTTCATAACTATAGTTTTATTGACAAAATAATTGAACCCCCAGTAATTGGGGGGCCGCATGCTCCCCAGTTACTGTCAGTTCAATTATTTGGTTAATAAAACTATAGAAAAGAACGCAATCATGAAAATCTTAAGCTTCACATTTGAGCTCATTGTATCAAGATTTGTGAAGCTTTAGATTTTCATGGCTGCGTTCTTTTCTATAGTTTTATTGACTAAATAATTGAACCGACAGTACTTGGGGCGCCGCAGGCACCCCAATTACTGAGGCCCAAGGTGAGAGGGATAGGAATGATGTTCAAAATAAAATACGCCGTAGGCCCACAATTCGATTCGGTTTGGGCCGAATGCCCAAGTACCGTAGATCTAGCGAAATCGGGGCATAGCGCCGATCTTTTGCTGAAAGTCCTGACAGAAAGAAATGAAAAGGGAGTATTTGTTGACAATTATGTCTACAAGGAGATTCTTCAGTAATTAAATAAAGATAAGTTTATGATGAAGTGTTCTTTTTTATATTTTATAACAGGAAATACCTTGAGGTAAGAAAATTCATTTCCCAGATGAAGTAATTGGCCGAGGGCTCCAAGCCTTCCGCAGGAAATAGCAAAAACTGCCTGTAGGGCGGTATTTTTGCTAGTAATCATTATAATCATTATAATCAAAGAAGGAAACAGACATTCGTTCTGTATGGAGCCTATTGTAGACTATATGTAACTGTAGTATCTACTATATCACTATGAAACTGCATTATACCGTATACATACGACTGATACGCGTACTATATGTGTGTGTTTTATTCAAATTAAAAGTAACTAGAGCATGTACTGTATTTGTAGTTTATTTACTAAATATATATTCTTTATTTTCGAATTAACTTTTACTATTTTTGTACAGTAATTGTTCTATGAAACGCTCTATTAAAGTTTTGCCTGTAGCGTTACCCTTCCTAAAATTTTAGGACTACACCACTGCCTATAGGTACAGAATAAAACCTTTTGGGTTGCAAGTGACTGATAGACTTTCTCTCGTTGAATGCAATTGCTGACAAATAATTTATTGTTTTCAGTATATTACAGTTGTAAACAACAAGAAATAAACAAATCATAAAACAAACACCAGTTGCCTGCCAATGTATTATAATCTCAGGTTCTGGAAGATGACCGTTCTCCCCCTGCCGCCCCCAAAAAAAAATGTGCTCTGGATCTGCCCCTGCATTTATTCATGTTATATATCCTCATGATACTTAGTAAACATGAAAAACCGAAAAGTCAGTCAGTCTGCATACCCTAATTCAAATGCCATTATGCAGGCTTTATACAGGATCTATTAATTTAACGGGTTCGAGATCGTAATCACGAGTTTACTTAAAGATAACATTCGTAGGAAGATGAGTAAATAATCTGTGAATGTCATAAAAACCATCTGTTACTTCAATGATGCAATAGAACAGATAACGATAAATCATGATGCAACATGACTGAAATTAATAGTTACATTAATGTTTGCTGATATACAGTGTATAGTGATCTCATTAGTCACAAAAAATGTATCCATATAAATCACTTGTGACTAGTGTATAGTTTTATGCGTTTATTTTCAGTTTGAAAATGTATAACTACGTTCATATTTTGTAATTTTCTGAAGGATCTGCTCGAAATTATTATTATTAATTATTATTACTAAATATTATTATTAAATATTATTATTATTATATTATTATTATTAGTTAGATTTTTACGTAGCAGAAATTTTATAAGTATTACAGTATTATTATTATTATTATTATTTATAAAAAAATCCAGAAATCCCTATTGATGCCGAGTATACATACAGTATATCAAAGTATAATACGGTCATTCAGTGTAGTTATGTAAGTATAAATTTAGTTATGTAAACACGTACAAAGAGCAATCACAATTGCACCATAAAATTAATACAGTTCCTTAAACTCCTGCACGCGCTGAATATTGCCGCGCATGTGCAAAAGCCTTCGATTGATTAAATGATGCAAGGTTAATAAGACTTTCCATTCGAGAATCTCACAGAGCATTTATTTCTCAGCCCTCGCGAGTGTCGATGTTTCGTTACGGCAAGTCTTCAGAAGTAAAATTAGTGTTTATAAATAAAACTACTCTTTCTAACTGAAGACATATTTTATTACGCTCTTCCTGGAACTTGCATAAACTATAAAGGATATAAAATCATAAGATTAATAAAATATTTAATATTTATATATGTTTAGTGAATTTTATTTTTTAAGGTTGTGCCGTAAAGTCTAAGGATTGCATTTTTTAATATATTTTGAAAAATATACGACCATTAAAAATAAGGAAAATGGTATTACGTTTGCTTCGCCCGCATACGTACAAAACTCCTCTGCCGGTACTGACAAGTGGTAAGATTTTATGTGTATGGTGTAAATAAAGTGGTGAATTGTTATAAGATTCAGTCAGTTTAATGACTTTCAACAAGTGTTGTACTGTGTAAACGAGCATGTTAAATATAGAATTTGGAATATATATATATATACATACACCACATGTCCTCTACTTTTTGTCTATATTTGCTATAAATTTTATACAAGTTTTGACATTTGGCTGTCAATGTCAAAACATTGCTGTAAAAATCGCCAAGTTATATACATAGGACCTAATACTGCAAGCAGTTGTTAAGTTTTATCATTTGCTTCTTTACACCTTATTTAATTAAAATACTTGTGCATTTATTTCTACCAAAATATTATTTATCCACATTTTAAAAGACTTAGCATCTATGACGTCACAGTATGCATTTTCTATTTTAAGGACAAAAATGATCGATTATTTAATGAAGGAAGCGAGTGCGATAAAAAGAGGCAAGTTGGAGGGTGGGAGGTTGTAGATTTAAAACACACCAAATTGCGAGTGGAAGAGCAAAATTGAAATATTTGCAACTCAGCGGTAAAGCCCTGATTACTCTGCCTTTAAACCTGATCAGACCTATTCAATAGTTATAATAAACTATCACAACGTTAAAAAAAACCCGTTTTATTTATTTTCCATTGCAAATCAATGGCCTCCTCTTTATTGATTAGGCAGAGAACATCCCCTCCCATCTCCCATCAAGGACATCTGTTTCGATGACCTGTGTCTGTCGCGTTCAAAAAAATATTTTTTTTAGGGATAGTTAAAATATTTTTATTATTTTTGTTTTATTAGTATAATTCTGCTGTTTATGAAACTTATGGAACACTATAAAAGTTAAACTTTTTATGAAATTTCAATGTCAAATGAAAGTTTCAAACTAATTAATGTTAATTCACTTAACAGTTACGGTTACCCTCATTTATATTCAATTACTACCTATTAATTACTGAATGTAATTTTTTCTTAAGTAAATTTATAATTATTCTAATTACTATAGTAACATTTTCTGTGTAGATTCATAAATTTCGTTAGATTTGATATGACTTCTTTCGATGCAGATTTCTTTGAATTTAAAAGACTCCAAGATGAGAGAGCTGCCGCCCTTCTCTCCAAGCACATTTGGAGACTCTTGAAAAAGGCTCGTACCAAGTTAGCCAAAGTAAGAAATAGTACATTAAAACTAAGTTATAATTTTGAATATTTTTAAAAATAAATTACATTATTTCACTGATATGCTATTATGTTACTAATAAAATTAACAAAAGAGGTTAAGCTTAAGATATTTAAAACAACTAAAGCTATTTTCTATTGGCTCGAAAAGCGACTTGACGACAAGTCACGTTCTTTAACTGAAATTACTGAATTCAAGTCAGATCTGCGGAACCAATAGAATGGGTAACTTGAGTTTTTCAACGTCGTACGGAAATATATACGATTTAGTGAATTCTGAATAACCCTGGCTACAAAACGGAAATATATACGATTTAGTGAATTCTGAATAACCCTGGCTACAAATATATTTTAAATCCTGTAATGAATGCATGAAATGAAAATTAAAAAGTTTATTGGTAGACCATAGTCCATATGACAAATATTAATAATACAATAACAATTCACATCCTAAGGATAGAAATATATACAATTAATGAGAAACAATACAGTAATGTCGACGTTAAGTGGCGCTACAGACAAATTTTTGTACCATGAATTCCATAGCTTAGGAGACATACGGCAGAACACATGAATAGCTTGGATAATTGGGTTGATTGATTTTTTTAGTTCTTTGCATTAGACTGTATTGAGCATGTCTTACTACCTCCAGTAAGCTCGGGACATTGCGGGTAGCAAACTTTACGAAGCTGAGCATCTCGGGGGTAATTTATGTAAGAGTCTAAAAGATATGTTGTACAGCAAATTTAGGGTTCTGCCAAAACCTTTTTTATAATTCACCCAGAGTTGCTGTCCGTATATATTACTGCACAAAGTACGAAAGAGAGTGTGTTTAGCTTAACTTGTACAGAACCGGAAGTTCGCGTTAGCACAAAGGCTTCGAGATTGTTTTCTTATATCTGAGTCATCACTCAAGGAGCTGGTGATAGTTTGACCCAAGTACTTAAACTCTTGTACTTCCTCAATTACTTCACTTCTCATTTTAAACCTAGTATCAGCTGGCTGATCACAGCTTTTAGGATGAAATTGCATAACCTTAGTTTTTGTAACATTAAAAAAAATATCGTTTCTGCAAATATACTTCGCAGACTTTTAGCAGCCGATCCAAACCTTTAACAGAGGGACTTCTTAACACCATATCATCGGCATAAACTAAGTTATTTATCCTTGTATTATCTATACAACATCCAACTGTTGCCTCATTAAGTGAAGCAATTAATCCGTTAATATACACATTCAACAGCAGAGGAGAGAGCAAGGAGCCTTGCCTCACCCCGCAAGAGGAACCAAAACATTCGGATAGTACATTGCCCAACCTAACAGTAAAAGATTGGTGGGAATATCAAAATTTCAATAAATTTAATATGTACATTGGAACTTTCCTGTCTTCTAGTTTTTTAAATAAAATATTGTAGTTCACTCTATCATATGCCTTATTTATATCTAGGAAACGGCTATAAATAGTTGAATTACTCTCAGTGTCTTTAAATATAATTTCCTTCAGTGCATAGAGTGGGACCTTTTAAAACCAAACTGATTAGGAGATGTACATAAGTAATCATTTACTCGTGTAACAAGAGTTTCTCTAGTAGTTTCGAGAAGCAGGAGGCGACAGCAATAGGCCTGTAATTATTGCTTGATAGAATGTCCCCATATTTATTTTTAACCAGGGGCAAGATATATACCCTCATGAACTCTGCAGAGATATAGCTATGAGCAAGCATGGCTGAGAAGAGCAATGATATATGCAGACACACCACGTCATTGGCATACTGCAGAAGATTGAATTTAGAAAACCCAGGGAGTGATGGAATGGGCTTTCTTGGGGTTCGTTTTTTTAAAACACTTTAAAAAACACATGGACCCCTCAAAAACTTCCTTTTCTTTTAGGAAAATGCTTCTCGAAAGTAGTTTTATTTAAAATGTCAACCTAAAAGTGATGAAGCAATACAAAAACCTGCGGCTCCGAAGACCCATTCTTGTGGCTCTTAAATTCTAAATATAACCGTATATGAAGTACTTGGTTTAAAAAATATGAAGTGAAACAACGTATGAATAATACAAGACAGTACGTTTCTTTCAAATATTATTATTATTGCCAGTATAATACAGGATGAGCCACATAAAAGCGGCCCCAAGAAGATATTTCATAGTTCTTTTTATGTGTAAAATTTTCTTGGGGCCGCGTTTGTGTAGCTCACCCTGTATAATTTTTATTGGTATTTTTATTTTTTATCATCATTAATTAATACAGGAGAGACAAATTCTTTATATCGGTTTAATTATGTATTTATCGCTAGCCCATACACGTGTGTTTATTGCATTATAATAATAAAACAAAAACTATGCGTTTATACCTGCGGCTCTCTATTCTTGATCATTTTTTTGACTTAATGCGGTTCTCAAGCTGTTGAAAGTTCTCGACCCTTGTCTTAGGATCATATTAATTCTTACTGTCAAATGTAAGTAAGTAATTTATTATGATTAATTTTTAACATAAATTATCAAGACCTCTAAAATTATAAAATGTGATTTAATAAAATACCAACCTCAAAAGGATTAAATAATGCAGATAAGCTTTGGCCACTTCCTATAGGACCATGTATCATATATTAGCTCGAATTGACGATCATTAAGAGTACCGTACTTCAATAATTTAATTTATAATATTAATTACATATCAATAACAGCCTATCATGGTTTGGTTGGGATTTGAATATGGCATACTTTCCTGTTCCTGATTGCTCCTAACAATTAAAAAAATGTACAGAGGGTTGACAAAAGTAAATAGACACATTCGATTTTTCCAGTTTTCGAGTTGATAATGAAAGTCAATAAATAATAAATTTATGCAGACAAATTGTTTGTTTACAAAAAAGTAACTGGAGTAACCTCCGAAGCTAGTTCGGTAAAACTAGAATTTTATTTTTTTTATTATTTTTTTTGTTGTTGTTGATGAAACAAGCGCTATAACTTGAGTTGATTTGATTTCAGCTCAGACTAAAGAAAAAAAAAGCTTAAATAACTAACTTGTGGCCAAATATATGCCTGTAAAAGAGCTAGCTAGATATATGGAGAAACCGATCTATGTTTCTGTTTCGGAAAGTGGTTAATGTTTCATGGGGGATTCAATTCCTGGACTAAGACCGGGTTAGGGGTCAGTAGTATAGCCGCAAAAGGGGAGAGTGCAGGAATGTTGCAAAGGGGGGAAGGGGGTTGTTGCAAAGGGGGGTGGGGGGAAACTTGGCGGCGGCGTTATCCCCCAAGAGAAAGGAGGAGGAGGAGGAGAGAAAGGAGGAGAGGTGTTCACCTGGCAGGAGCCAAGTGCACATTAAGACTTCCAGCCGAGTTGGCGTTGTTTTATAGGCTCCTAATCAGCCAGTTGGCGTAAATGGCTTGAGTTGCCAGATACCGCGATACCATTGTATACATTATTATAGACTCCTAATCAGCCAGTTGGC
This sequence comes from Bathynomus jamesi, assembly GCA_023014485.1. Classification (NCBI taxonomy): domain Eukaryota; kingdom Metazoa; phylum Arthropoda; class Malacostraca; order Isopoda; family Cirolanidae; genus Bathynomus; species Bathynomus jamesi. The sequence continues at coordinate 675,196 of JAJOZX010001932.1, forward strand.
TGGTTGTCAGATACCTCTTTTTAGCAGTATTATTGCATACATTATTATTATTATATACGCCTAATCAGCCAGTTGGCTGAGTTGCCAGATAGCGCCATGTATTCTGAAGACAGAGTTGCCAGATACCATTGTATACACTATTATATACGCCTAATCAGCCAGTTGGCTGAGTTGCCAGATAGCGCCATGTATTCCATTGTATACACTATTATAGACTCCTAATCAGCCAGTTGGCTGGTTGTCAGATACCTCTTTTTAGCAGTATTATTGCATACATTATTATTATATACGCCTAATCAGCCAGTTGGCCGAGTTGCCAGATAGCGCCATGTATTCCATTGTATACACTATTATAGACTCCTAATCAGCCAGTTGGCTTAGAAGGCTTAAATATTGCCAGATACCTGTTGTATACAGAATACCGGTGGTAGAAGGCATAACAATAAACAACATTGCATCATTCTTTTTATTATAAATATATAGAAAATAAATATACATTTGAGGAATATGCGTATAACAGAAATATATACACACAATTATGGATATATATATATATAAAATAAAATATACATTTCATATACATTTGAGGAATATGCGTATAACAGAAATATATACACACAATTATGGATATATATATATATAAAATAAAATATACATTTCATATACATTTCAATATGTACATAACAGAAATATATACACATAATTATATATAAAATAAATATACATTTCAAATACATTTCATAAACATTTCAATATGTACATAACAGAAATATACACACACACACACACAACTATGGTGATATATAAAATAAAATATACATTTCATATACACTTCAATATGTACATAACAGTACAGGAGAAATATCAAGCAAAATATATATATATATATATAAACACAAATCAATAGAAATATGCGTATAATCGTCAAGCAAAATATATATATATACAATTCACTTTTTTTTCAAAATACTAAAATCGGTCTTAATCGAGTTTACAATTACATCATTATTGCTCTGCATTACGCAGTCTATGCGGCTTAATAATATTTCACCGCTTAAAGTATAGGGAAACCTGTATTCGATATGAATGGCTTTCATATCGTTCAGTACTATTTTTGTCCCCACTTTACAACCGGTTGGCAAGTCATCTTTAAATACGTCTAGAATACAATCAAAAGCACGCACAAAGAGTTCATCGTTAGCTACATTATTAAACGCAAGTTTATAAGAATGCTTTTCCAATCGAGGGTTTATTTCTACCGACTCGAGCTTTTCAATCGTGAACTCTTCACTCAACATAACGGCAATTGAAATAATCTTCTAAATCGTTACGGCAACTGCGCGTTATATAAAGAAATAGTTCTTCAGGGTGAACGGTGTAGGTGAGCTCAGCCTTGTACCGATCAATTGCTTTGTACCAAAGTTCATGGTATTTCAGAGTCTAAACTTTTTAAATAAACATCCAGCACTAGACCATTCTCACCAGCCCTACACTCGGTAAACCCATCGAGCAGAGCAGTGTATGCGTATTCAAGAACTGTATCAAAATAAAGCATATCCGTAACACGCGCGTCTAATATAGGTTTCAGTTTACGGAATCCGACGATTTCAAACATTCTGTCGAGGATGAAACGGTTTCGCGTAGGAATAAGAGCGTTATTATCAGAAGCATTCTTCCACATCAGCCTTATATGAATGCACGGCCGATCGTTATTTATACACAACGGCGTATGAGGGCGCGTCACTAATCTGCTCTCTTCTTGTACCTACGTTAGCAGGTATTTTATAACGATCTTCACACCATTTATCAACTATCACAAAGATTCTATTCATCTCCTCGATACTTAAATAAACCCGTTTGTTTGTCGGTCTACATTCCGTTTCCAGTACATAGCTAATGGTACCGGAATTACGCCTGAACACGCGCAACGATTTCGTCACGGACACATCGTACGAGGCGTTGAGAATGCTGCTCAAAGGAAGTTCCATCGTATTCGAGGAGCGCACGTCCACTCGGTTCAAGCTCTGAGATAACTATGAGCCGTGTGAGGCACAGGCAGGAACGGTTCGACGGGCGGCTGACTCGATGATACGTGAATGGGCATGTTCGTACGACTCGAATTGTTGCACATATTGTTTTTCCGTTTCGCCACTACCAGCCTACGCACTTTGGATAAGAACTAGGCGCTAATCATCTCCAACTCCGGCGCACTATTTGAGAGGAACATATGCTCATATTTTTCCTTTCTACCCATCAAACGATACTCGTCTCTAAAATCTGTTAAAAACTCACGCATGGCACTAGCCACAACCTCACTATGAACCTCATCATGATATACGTTAATATAGTGATAAAAACACCTAAGATTGTCCATGATCACGAGATTCACATTTTCAGACGTAGGGTATGAGTAATCGACATGGTGTAGCATGACGTAATACCGCTTGTCACACCACCCATCCACAAGGCTCATTATCCATACCTGCTGCTTCTCTTCTGCACGCGTTGTTTCTTTTACTTCACGGTGTATGTGAGACTTTATAAAGTTTAGCCCTGCAGCATACTTCAGCACATCGTCTGTGCAACGAAAGCCTTCAACAGTCTCACCAGAACATCCGTAGAGTATTTGTACATCTTGGAACTTCGCACAATCCAATGTGGCTTTAAAAGAGGCATAGGAGGGGGGAATAGGAAGTTTTTCGGTATCCACCACATCCTCACACTTTACTGAATACCATTTCATAAACGTTGTGCAAGCAATATTAAAGGCAGCCATTTCAATATACGTCTGATCTGAATACACGTCTGATCTCTCGGGCTTACTGCGGTCGACTGACCACGCAGGGACTCCCAGATAGTAGCATGACTCACGCAGTGGGCGGAGCTTAGAACTTTCACCACCACACACACACACACACACACACACACACACACACACACACACACAAAGGAGAAAGTGAAACGCTATTTGATTTATTGAGATATTCATATATTTACAAATACGATTCGAGATATTCAAGTTATATATATATATACATATTTACAAATAGATACGATTATATACAAGACGTGTGAATTAGAAGCATCATTGGTATCCAAAGGGTACGGTATCATAGGTGCCAGGTAACTGGTAACGTTTCCTATAGGTGTTACGGCACACCATCGTACCCCTAAGTTCCTTCATGCCTCCCAGCTTCTGCGCCCGAAAATTGTGGGTGCCTACAATTAGTTGGTGAGGTTGCAAACATACTAGATCCTTCAACGACTCAAAGTTAACAACCTCCCGATTCGCATGGTTGAGCGTAATACCCTTTGCCTTCACGATATATTTCATTTCATCCCCTACCCTGACCCGTACCCCATAAGTCTTAGGTCCTGTTCAGATAAAAGAGTCGGCGTATGCACCGTCCCCATACTCATCCTTGAGTTCATCAGTGAGCTCGCCGAGGAACTCCCCAATAGCGGGCATGTAATCACCCTCCCTCTCTGTGAATATCACGCTATCTGTATCGGCATACAATACTCTCCGCCCAAGAGAATGCAATAGACCCCAAAGTTTTATACGGGCGTAGGCTGTTGTGAAGCTCGCCACAGGTATGTTTGTTACCCTTGAGGTATCTGTGGCAAATTCAGTGTTGTTGTACTTTATTACGTAAGTATTACCTACATTCACGATCTCCATGACCTCTTTATCGGGGCATTGGCATAATCCCAGACATCGCTATAACTTTGTGCCAAATGAATGTTCCCTCTGCCGGTATTCTGCGCAAATTTTCCCCATAGACTGTTTAGACACAATTTTGCACTAAAGCGCTTGCCAGGATTCTTTACAATTTGGACACGATCAAGTTGTATACCTTCGCGGTCGCGGTAACGTTGAATATAGGCAGACTTTTCATCTTCGGTATCAACTCCTCGCGGATACCCTGATGCTTCAACCTTATCCTTCAAAAAGGCGTTTATATATGGTGTGAAAAGGTTGGGGAGCTTCTGAAACCTCCACACCTCGTGTATCTTCAGTATTCTATAACCATGGCGTACGGCTAGGGCCAGCTCAGGACTTGTATATACGCCTCTGATCTTACGCTGGTGGGTATATGGTTACATTCGCCGTTATCCTCTTCCGCGCACTTCACGCACAGGGGAAACATGAGCTTGTCGTCGATAACGACAGGTAAGATCGGCATCCATAAATTGCGTGGGGGGAGTACGTCTACGAAAGAGAGCCCAAAGTAATGATCATTCAAATTTTTTGAAAATTCATTGATGGATGGTAGGCTAGGCCCCACCAGTTTCTCAGGAGCGCCCACGGGGTATGGATTGCTCTTCATCACGTTTGGGTATAAAGAACAGAAATCGTAGTAATGGAGCTTCACGCCCTCCGTAGGTGGGAAGTATAGTCTGAAAGGATTTGTACGTCCTCCAAACAAGCTATCACCACATTTGAGAGGATCCAGCACCATTGAACGCTTGATCGTTTTTATTTCCTCACGGTATACATCGTCTGTCTCCATCCGTGCATCATATTCATGCTCCCACAAGACTTTGTGAGTGAACTGTGATCCTATAAGTTGATCGCGGGTGCGGGTCGATGCAAGACAGTCGGCAGGAGACCTACCGTTGATATCTCCGGTGACTCCGCACTCAGGACGGGGGCATCCATGCCACCAGCAACCGTTAAAGGAGTACACAGTCTTCACACCAGTGACACGGTTTTCACTTAACCCATCAACCCAAAAAACACGTCCATTAATCTTAATGGGTACTTCACCCGTGTTGCGGGCGTGCTTTATGTATACACCTGTTTGTTGCTGCAGGTGTATGAGCCAGTAAATAGCCTTGTGTCCGTAACTGCGGGGGTTGTTTCGGTGAATAATGGCTAAGGTGTCTTTAGGCATGAAGTTATTCTTGAACACCGTAAAACATAATGATGCGATGGTGGTTGCGACTTGCAGTGGATCGCATTTGAAACGGGCTATGTACATACTTCTAAAGGCCTGGAAACATACTCTAAGCACGCGCACATCATTCACGCAATAACGCTCACATTCATCAGCTATATTATAAGGGTTACTTTCATTAAAACTGTCGTAGTATCGATCAAAGTCTTCACGTTCATCCATGCAGTCAAAATAATGTTTGGGGGGTGGTGGGCCTACGTAGTTTAAAGTCTCGCTGGTGAGGAAAGTGTATGGGAAGTATCCTTTGGAAACTTCAGCTGCTACTCCCATCACCTTGGGTAGCTTTGCTAATTTACAAGGTGTGAATAATAAAGTATCTTTAAATTGTACATTGCCTCTTATCTGCATCTGTATTAATTTGTTGCCTCTTTTCAATGGATCACCTGTAAATATCTCAGAGGATTCGTGTTCAAGCAACTCCTTATAAAGGAACTGCGTGTCAAACTTTGCCCCGTTATGGGCGAGAATATACACAGTCATTTTTTTGAACTTGTCGGCTAACTTGACAATATAGGACACAAATAGTTTCACAGGACTATCGCTGACATTCGTTTTAAAAACGTTTGTCCGTTTACGCATTTGGGGCACTCGTCACATTCGATACCCATACACTCATCACAGATGGTCTGGCTCACAAGTAAATGTGGAATTACCTCTTTGGTTTCAGCGTTCGTAAATGTTTCTCTATCGTAGTACACAGTTATACAAGGGTTATTTTTAGGCTTAGCATCTTTCATATAACACACATGCTTTACTCCATCCGCCTTATATTCCTCCTGGCATGTAGGACAGTGAATTACGTCGCACTTGTGCTTAAATTTTCCCCAATTATCCATTGTGTGAAACATACCACATTCACAGATTCTCATTTTCCTGCACGTACCAATTGATTTATGGAGATCAAAGCAGCTATTATTGAAAAATGTGCGTCTACACACATCACAGTCTCTCTTCTCAACTACACGGCTTTCACATTTGGTGCTTTTACACTGCTCACATACCATGTGACATTCTTTACAATGTCTCACTATATCATCCGCAAACTCGAGGCACCCCTTACACAAATCATGATGTCTCCCATATTTTCGACTTTTGTCATAACTCGCGTAAAGCCCCCTTATATTACGGATGGGGAGATACGTTGTCCCTGACAATCCTAAAATAAGTAGGGGTCTTGTACGATCTCTCACACAACTTTTAAAAACATACACAGTCCGGCGGCGATCATCCAAACCAAATACAACTATGCGCACATTCATTTCCTGTTCTACCTTTCTCAGCTCTTCAGGACCCATATTACTGTCAAATTCAAGTTCACAGTCTACAGCTAGTTTACGGGCACGCTCAACGATCGTAGGCAGCCAAATTTTTTGAGTCCGTGTATTTTGTACAGTAAACATACGTGCTAAGAGTACTGCTATAAAGCCACAACCACGATCGACGTTTATATGCCTTCGGTAAATAGTTGGAGAATTGAAGTTAAGAGTGTACGGTATGGCACTATGACCCGCAACACGGAATACACGGTCAATATTTACCGTGAAGTTGTCCATATTGAAGGCTATACTACTTTGGACGGCTTGCATTATACGCCCTAATATATATTCTACATCTTCAGCAGCCAAACGTCTGAACGGTACTATCACCCAATAATCGTCTACATCACCGTCATCTGACCCGAACCCAAAGGACAGACTCGTCCTGACCTCACGCTCGTCGCGATTCTGAAGAGCAAACTCTATAATACGCTGTACTACCCTGCGTATCCCGCGCTCAATTCCATTGCTATACAGGGCTCTAGGGTCGACCCTGACTCTATACCGATTTCTAGTCAAGGCGGGGGTGGGGGCTGCGGCGCACTAACTCGAACGTAATAACATCCTCAACAGAACGGGGGGCGGAATTAGTGGCTATATTAGGCTGCTGCTGATGGGGGCCCTGTTGCGTAGGAGGGTTGGGGATCTATTATTGTAGACTTAACAGAACGGGGGGCGGAATAAGGGGGTATATTAGGTGCTGCTGCTGCTGGGGAGGTTGTTGCGTAAGAGGTTGAGGGTTGGGGGTCTGCTGCAACAGGTACGTATTTCGGTCGCTTTATACCTGATGTGGGGTTCTCATACCTCCGCTTTGGACGTGCAACCTGTATCGCTGGTGAGGGTTCAGGGGAGGAGATCACAACTACACTGTCATCGTCATCCGTAATGATAGGGTGCTCTACCTCATCGTCGGTTCTGTGGGAGAAGAAATATAAGGATCAGCACTCAAAATTTGTAATATTTTGTAAATGACCCACTTAGGAGTGTGACGTGTTAGAAATGGACTCTGTAGAAAAATTCAGATTCACGAGCCCATCCACATGTATTATATCTGGACCTACAGGATGTGGTAAAACTGTGTTTATGCTTAAAATCATTAAAGAAAAGGGCGAGATGTTCTCGAAATTTGTGCATAAAGTTATATGGTGCTATTCGACGTATCAATCAGTGTTCAACGAGTACCAAGATGATATTTTGTTCCACAAAGGTGTATATGACGTTAATTCGCTAAAGGGAACTGAACATACAATCATTGTAATTGACGATCTCATGTTGGAGATGGATAAAACGTTTGCCGAGACATTTACAGTATACTCCCACCATCTTAACATAAGCGTGTTCTTCATCAATCAGAATCTATTTTTCAAAAATAGATACATGCGCGATGTGTCGTTAAATACGCAATATCTAGTCTTATTCGCGCAACGTAGAGATGTATCACAAATTGGGGTATTAGCCAATCAAATGTTCCCGAATCAGCGTAAGGAGTTTTTGGAAGTTTATAAAGAAGCTACAAGCACGCGTTACGGATATTTGCTTTGCGACCTTCATCCGCGAAACACGTTTAGAGTGCTTCTGCGAACGAATATATTTCCAAACGAGCCTGAAACGGTGTATATTCCAGAATGACAAAGAGACTAAAGAAATACCATGAATTAATAAAAATCTATCATCGACTGCCCCGGGCAATGCAGCAGATGTTTATTAAAAATATCGACGCCGACTTTTTAAAATGCATCTGTGAAATCTGTCTTAACGTTATAAATTGCAATGTATCAATGAAAACCCATCAGAAGGCTCGCCTACGCCGCTACAAGAACATAATACGTACACTCGCTCGTAAAAGTCAAACTGTAGCGAAGAAAAAACGAGTTATTGTGCAAACAGGAGGGTCATTTCTCCCCATCTTATTTTCAGTTTTGGGCCCTTTACTGACTAGATTAATATAATGAAGAAAGTGGTAGTGATTCCCCACGAGGTGTACGCTTCACTGCAAAGAGACACGGATCTAGATCCCCGTAAAAGCAGACTTAAAAGAATGGAAAGCGAATTGTTAGCCCTATTAAACAGTGAAAAAACACCTGATGAGAAAAGAATCTTATACCAAGAAGCTCTGCAGAAATTTCTTCACGAGTACGAAAATTATAAGAGCCCTACGGAGATTCCTGTGGTTATTAGGCACAGCACGGGGGACGATGGCGACATAGGACCTGTACCCGACGATACAGCTGATCAACCAAAAAGATTAGCCACACAACATATCGAACATGTATTAAAAAATACCCTCCCACTTACATTGAGGAGTAAAGGCTTAAGTCTTTATAATCTATTGAATGAGGATCCCGCCATACAATGGACCGATACAGGGGAGATCATTGTGGAAGGATCAAAGGTACAGGGATCGAATATCGTAGACATTGTCCATGATCTGGTGAGAAAGTGGGATAGGCCATCACCATCAGGATGGAAGCATATTAAAGCAAGACTACAACAAATAAATGTCCCTAAAACGTTGATAGGAAATCTGAACAGGTTAAAAGACTTGGAACACGCAACGCCTGTGACACAATTGAACGCCGTCACCCCCTGCGGTAACACCTTTGAAGAGGAGCAAGAAGAGGTTAAACCAACCCTACCCACGTGCCTCTAAAATACGCAAATGGCTAACGTATTAACTAAACGTTATTATGACATTTCTACCCCATCCTCTTACGGCGGCGTAGATAGACTGCACGTTTACGGAGTAGGAAAAAAAGATGTTGAAAGATTTTTGAGGGAGCAGGACGCTTATACGCTTCATAAGCCTGTGAGAAAAAGGTTTAAAACAGCCAAGACAACGGCTTCCTCGATTGATTCTATTTGGCAAGCAGATTTAACAGACATGCAAAGATATTCTGTGTATAACGATGGTTACCGCTACATTCTATTCATAATAGACGTATTCTCTAGATATCTGTGGCTAGTTCCTCTGAAAAATAAATCACCTGAAACAGTTGCTAAAGCCACCAAAACGCTAATGTTAAAAGAAAACAGGGTTCCTGGCTATTTTTGTACGGATATGGGGAAGGAGTTTATAGGCCGTGCTTTTCAGAATATGTTGACAGAGTTTAATATCAGCTATTACACAACCAATTCTATACATAAGGCTTCTTTAGCTGAAAGAGTTCAGCGCACCATAAAGGAACGCATGCACCGTTATTTTACACATAAAAACACATACAGATTTCTAGACATTCTGGAACCATTGGCATCATCCTACAACCGCTCACACCATCGCACGATTGGGGCAACACCTAACGAAGTTTTAGAAAGAGGTACGCTCCCGAGAAGAGATGGACCACCACCACCACCACCACCACCACCACCACTCTGTGCGCTTCAAAATCAATGATTATGTAAGGCTGTCGCGTTCGGGGAATAAATTCGCAAAGGGTTTTGAGCAAGGATGGACACGCGAGATTTTTAAAGTTAGGGCTGTGAGACCTAAAGGTGTGATAATGATGTATTACATTGAAGATTTGAATGGGGAAGAAATCTCAGGAGGCTTTTACCGCGAGGAATTGCAGAAAGTTGCGTTTAATTTAGAAAAAAATGTGTTTAAAATTGAGAAAATTTTAGGAAGCAAAGGTTCAGGAAGGAGAAAAATGTACCTGGTGAAATGGCTAGGGTACCCAGAAAGCTTCAACACCTATATAAAAGCTGATGCAATAATGAAGCTTAAATAGTATGCAACATGGCTCCTAACCATTTCTACGTCACACTCCCGTCCTCCTCGTCCCTGTCTGTACACCCTAACAACACGCTAGCCAACTTTGTAACAGAACTCCATGGGCACATTGAATTGGGTCGTGATTCGTATGAGGTGGGGATATGCGAAATTCAGCTGGACACCGTCTTTTTAAATATTGAACATGAAGAAACCGTTTTTACGATTCTTAGAGACATTGACGAGTGTGAAAAAGCTGGGGTAGCTATGGATGAAACTATGCGCATCGCTTGGACTAAGATTGCACGGTATTACAGTACAGAAGTAAGACTAGGGCCGGGTCAATATGGTTCGGCCGAGGATGTTGTGAGAGGCTTAAACGTAAGTTTAAGAAACTCAAACCTTACGAATGATTTAGTATATGAAATCGTAAACAACCCTGCACATACACTAATCCTAAAATCAAAGACTAACAGATGTCTTAAAGAACATAGAAAGTTCAAAATTCTAACCAACGGCCGATATAGCGCAGCCTTCCAAAGAGACACATTTCACGAGACACAGTATAACTTGTCCAGATTAATGTATCAATTGAAGATGGAGAAATTGGCTGAAAGGTCCCCAGACATGTGCTATATTTACAGTAATATAGTGGAGCACCAGTTTGTTGGGGATACCCAGGCACGCCTGCTGCGCATTGCTCACATCCCCAACCATAGAGGAAGGAGTTTGAGTATTACATATGACAGACCCCATTATGTGAATGTCGCAACTAATTTAATAACCAATATCACAATATATATAAGAACGATTGAGGGCGAAAACTTCCCATTCGGTAACGGGAGCTTAACAGTGAAGCTACACTTTCGACGCACTGAGTTATAATGGATAGAAAGCCTTTCACCGTCTATCGAGGGATGCGATACCAGCGCGGTAGTGGACTTGGATCCATTTTTTCATCCATACTACGTACGGCTGTTCCTTTGCTGAAGAGGGGTGCCAGATACCTTGGAAGGAAAGCGCTACAATCAGGCCTTAACACTGCAGAAGACATATTGGCCGGGGCTAAACCTAAAGAAGCCCTAAAAAAACATTTAAAGCGTACACGGAACGAAATCATCAAAGATGCAAAGAGAAAAATGCGTGGTGGCGGGAAGAAGAGGGCCCCCGGAAGAAGGGGTCACGTGGTATTAAACGTAAAAGGCTATCAAAAAAGAAATGCTGTAAGCGAATGAAACCTATGGTTGACCACTTTTTTGACTGATATAAGCTAAGGATATTGATCTCATGAATCATAGTTTGTTTACCACTTGTCGAGAGAGGAGTCACTATTTCGCCATGGCACGCTTCATCCACCCATGTAGTTCACAATGCTGTAAGTCGGAGCTGTCCTTTTTTGAGCTCCCGCCAACCCAAGTTTCTATTGAGCACAGTGACTTTATTACAATTAACCCTTTAAACACAATTAGTTCCCCGAGTGCACCTATAGAATTCGTGATACCCAGCTCAGGTCCTTACTTTTTTGATCCAAGCTGTGTGCACATGTACGCTAAGCTACGTATAGCCCATTCTGATGGAACGGCCTGCGATGACAAATATGCTGTATACCCTGAAACAAACTTTCTGCACGCCATATTCAACCAGTGTGACGTATATTTAAATCAGACCAACATATCGGCAGGCACGGGGTACTATCATCTACGAGCCTATTTGGAAAATGTCCTCAACTTTTCCAAAGAAGCGAAGGCTACCTTTTTAAGTGCGGAGGGATATTATCAAACTAAAGATGAAAATAGTATAAAGGACAAATTTAAAAATTCTAAAAAGAAAATATACGAGTGTTTTGGACGGTTGCACACAGATTTCACTTTCCAGGAGAAGTTGCTTGTGAACGGGGTGGATATGAAAATAAAGCTCACCCGCACGAGTCCTGAGATCTGCTTAAATCTGGATGCGAATCAAGAAGAGGGCGCAAAGTCCGTTGTGGTTCACATTATGGACACATACCTCCGCGTACGGCGAGTGAAATTAAGTTCACCAAAACAACTAGAAATTGAGAAAAATTTACTAAACGCTACAGTGAAATATCCTATTAACAGAGTGCAGATCAAACTATATACGGTTCCTGCAGGGTTGGCATCGAAGCAGATAGAAAACATTGCCCTGGGAAATCTTCCTAAAAGGATATTAATCGGCATGCAGGACCACGCTTCGGTGAATGGAAAATATAAAAAGAGTGCCTTTAAATTCGAGAATTTCGGACTTAAAAATATAACTCTATACGTTAATGGCACTGCTTTGGGTGGAACAATGGGTACGGACTATTCATCAGACGCTGTGTTACCTCTTTGTGCCAGAGCCTATAGTAATCTGACCCATATTGCAGGTGATTGTGATGAGCTTGGTAATGGGGTAACGCAGGAAGAATTCATTGATCAATTTAACCTTTATCCGTTTGACATTACACCTGACTTATCTGCTAGCGTAAATACCCATTTAACACCACAGCAGAGCGGTAACATCTCAGTGCGGCTGGAATTCGCCAAGCCTATAGACGCTCCTATTAGTGTACTAGTATATCTCGAATCGCAAGCCCTAATAGAAGTAGATAGATTTAGAAGCGTTATCACTGACTTTTAAAATGGATGCTAATACACTTCAGAAAGTAATGGAGCGAGTCACACGTTCCAAATTTATCGGCGTGTTTGCGAAGAATGAAACATTGAGTTTGCCAAGTACGCGAGAATGCGGTAGTCTTATTGTGAACACAGACATCATCGGTAATGAAGGGATTCACTGGATCGCTGTCTATTTTAAAAATAGACAGCGCCTGTACTATTTTGATTCACTCGGTACTCAACCCTGGAGTGACCCTATTATTGTAAAATTTCTCGCTCAGTTACATATTCCCGAAGTTGTATGGAACCCATTTCGTATGCAGGGATATTTTACTAATGTTTGCGGAATGTACTGTGTCTCATTTCTCATGCATATGTCAAATGATAAAGAATTTATAAATTTTTTAAATTTATTTGACCCGTGTCACACTCACCGAAACGATGAAATGGTATGCAGACAGATAAAAAACCGTTTTCCAATTGTACGTACTCGTTGTATATTATAATGTTTTTGTTCGTATATTTGTATATTCGTTTATTGTACTGATTTCTTTCATTTAATAAATTTATGAAAATATATTGTGTCTTCTTATCCCAAAAAGATCGAAAAACACTTACATTATTTGACATTGTTGACTGATTAGTATATCATCCGTATTCCCTTCAAAAGATTGTATAACTCGTGTCAAATCCTCATCGGACCTTAAAGGAAAACATATACAGAGTATACAGACAGACAGATCCCCATTATGTGAAGATATCTTTGGTTCGAGGAGTGAACGCCATAAAAATTTCGATTTTAGCATAATGGGGAAATAACATTGATTGACATTTTTGGCTAGTATCTATTTGACGAAATACTACAACTCTCCGTATATATATAAAATCGAATTATGGACACTTACATTTCTATGGTAGTCCCTTGCGTCGGATTGTAAGGAGCGTCACTGCAAATATCTTCTACGGTTTGCGTCGAAAATAGTTCGCCACAATCAGCAGCATTGAAAAGACTAATTGTGGTTAATGCTGCAGTATCACGTTCTTCATACAAGTCTGGGGAGACGTACAGGTCCATGGTGGAGGATGTGTGACACTGCTGACTGATCAGTATATCATCCGTATTCCCTTCAAAAGATTGTATAACTCGTGTCAAATCCTCATCGGACCTTAAAGGAAAACATATACAGAGACAGACAGACAGATCTCCATTATGTGAAGATATCTTTGGTTCGATTACCAATTTCGATTTTAGCATGATGGGGAAATAACATTGATTGACATTTTTGACTAGTATCTATTTGACGAAATACTACAACTCTCCGTATATATATAAAATTCTAATTATGGACACTTACATTTCTATGGTAGTCCCTTGCGTCGGATTGTAAGGAGCGTCACTGCAAATATCTTCTACGGTTTGCGTCGAAAATAGTTCGCCACAATCAGCAGCATTGAAAAGACTAATTGTGGTTAATGCTGCAGTATCACGTTCTTCATACAAGTCTGGGGAGACGTACAGGTCCATGGTTGATTATTCACTGATGCGAAAATAGCTACTGTTACTCCCAACTGAAAATATCCCCTTTTATATGCACATTCGCCAAGCTCCGCCCAAAAGACCAGATGTCGTCGTGATTGGCTGCCGATGTAGCTGGGTGGAGCTATGACGTGTACCAATCCGCTATAACGAGACCGGACGAGTAACATATATATAAAATCGAATTATAGGCACTTACATTTCTATGGTAGTCCCTTATATTATATTTTTTACTTACAAATTATTAGTATTGTTTGTTAACATAATTGTTAACTTATTTTATAATAAAGAAATTATATCCTAATTATATTTTAAAAAGAACATTCGGTTTCAACGTTAAGCTGTGGTCTAAGGCGGCGTGGCATGAATAAATACTAAAATAAAATTAAATGTTAAAAATCTTTATTCATACGTTATTAAAAGTTAAAAATCTTTATTAATAAAACAGGATAGAAGCATATGAAAGTCAAGGTAAACTATAGTTGTAAATTATAGTTAGGTTATACGATGTTTTTCGGACATACTACTGCCTCGGGTTAAATGATCCTGTTATTTTAAATCACGTATTTGAAAGAGTTAATCATTATTGCTACATAGAAAAAATCGTGCATTACGATGTTTTTCGGATATACTACTGCCTCGGGTAAAATGGTCCTGTTATTTTAAA